>CM074965.1:14980021-15041787 GCA_037577455.1 Pangasius macronema | reverse complement strand
TTTATGCATTCCTCAAGGGCAGGGCACAGAAGCACACACAAATATGCAGTCACACCCTCATGTTTGTATACACTTCACCTCAACATATCTATCTGTTCACATGGATATCACAGGCTCATCTTATAAATATAATAATTACAATGCAATTTTATAACAATGACACTGTTATCATAATCAATGCACTATGATCTATTTATACACACTGTCCACTTTATTAGAAACACCTCTACCCCTGTTCATTCATGCAGTCAGTTTATCAATCAGCCAGTCATGTGGTGGCAGAGCAATGCGATGCATAAAATCATGAAGATACAGATCAAGAGATTCGGTTAATGTTCACATCAAACATCACAATGGTGAAAAATGTGACCATGGCAAACTGCTGATCTCCTGGAATTTTAATGCAAACAGTCTCTGGAGTTTATACAGAATGGTGCAAAAACAAACAAACAAACAAAAACATCCAGTTATGCACATGCAAACTCCTTGCTGATGAGAGAGCTCAGAGAAGAACAGCCAGACTGGTTCGAGTTGACAGGAAGGATATGGTAAATCAAATAACCACTCTTTACAACCGTGGTGAGAAGAAAAGCATGTCAGAATGCACAACACGCAGAGGCAGATGGACTTCAACAGCAGAAGACCACAGCGGGTTCCACTCCTGTCAGCCAAGAACAGGAATCCGAGGCTACAGTGGACAGCTGAAGATTAGAAAAAGACCAAGCAATATGAATCCCTACAAAAACTGAGTTATGAGAGTTGAGTTATGACAAAGTTGAATGCATAGGTTGAGTGCATACTCTTAGGATAAACCGAAGATGAAAGGAATGTAATTAATAGTGTGTTGGGTTTCATACACTATATGGCCAAAAGTATATGGACACCTGAACAACACACCCATATGTAGGCCTTCCCAAAACATTCCCATAGGATAAGATATATGGGGTGTCTATGTATGTTGTATTATTACAGTTTCTGTTGACTGGAAGTAAGTGGTCCAAACCTGTTCCAGCACGACAATTCCCCTTTGCAAAAAGTGATCTCTACAAAGTCAGGGTTTGACAAAGTTGGTGTGGAGGAACTCGAGTGACCTGCCCTGACCTCAACCCCACTGAACACCTTTGGGATGAACTGGAACGCTGACCGCCCACCATGCCTTCTCATACAACATCTGTGGCTGAATGAACAAATCTCCACAGCCCCCTTTCAAAATTTAGTGGAAGGCCTTTCCAGAAGAGTGGTGGTTATTATAACAGTAAAGCAGGACTAAATCTGGAATGGGATGTTCAAAAAGTACATATGGGTGTGATAGTCAGGTGTCCACATACTTCTGGCCATATAGTGTATGTGTTCTACAATGCCTTGCTAGGTTCTATTACTGCGTTATTGTCACGGGTATGAAAAGTTACCTTAAAAGAAAAACACCGTTAATATGACCTTGTGTTCAAAATGACATTGCTTGGCCTCCATCAAAAGGTCAACTTCTCAAACAAATGTTTTTGTTCATTTTCTTCATAGAGCAGCACAGTGGTGCAGTGGGGTAACTCCAGAGTCCGCGGTTCGATCCTGAGCTCAGGGTAGAGTATGTGGTGTTTCCGTGCATGTTCCCCCTGTGAGAATGTGAGTTTCCTCCTACCTTCCAAAATCACGCCAGTAGGTGGATTGGCTATACTTGTCCACAGGCATGATTGTGTGTGTGTGTGTGCGCATGGTACCCTGTGGTGGACTGGCACCCCATCCAGTGGTTGTATTCCTACCTTACACCCAGTGTTCCTGGGATAGGCTCTGGATACAACGACCCAAACCAGGACAAGACGCTGACTGAAGATGAATGAACAAACTAATTTGGTGTCATATTTTGAATCACTTTGTTACAAGATGTCATTTCATTTTAACTTCTTGAAAGTCCTTTTATAAATAACTAGATAACTAACTAAATAAAACTGGTACATATTCCTTCCTGCCAGAAACATGACTGTTCATCATTAAAATTAGAAGCACTCGTGTTCTGTAATCACATTACTTAAGAGAAACGATCCATCATGAAGCACCTCATCACAGTCCTGACCATCACAATAAATTCTGCACATGAAATAGTCTGCAAATTTAGTGGTAAGATAATCTAATAATCAGATTTCAGTGCACTGTGTGGAAACTAACACACAGTAGGACGTTTCTGTCTGTCAGTGGGTATTTCTCTGCTTTTAATCTCACAGAGGAGCTTTAACAGCAGTTGATGTCCGTTGACATTGACCAGAAGATCAAGGGATCAAGCTTGCCAGAAAGCCACTGTTGGATTCTGAACCCTAATTATGATAGGTGTAAGTGTAGGCGACCATGTTGTAAAGTTCATATGACGCATCAAATTACGCAGCATACCTAGAAATGTCATTATTTATACTAGTATAGTTTAAAGTCGACGTTAAAACAATTTTCACAGTATTTCCATGTCCCAAGTGTGGATTCCTGGGACCATTATACCTCAATCTCAATAAATGGTCTTCTCCATAAGTATATATGAAGTAATTAAATTAGAGTAGTTTAAAAAAAATTACCATATATCATTGTCTGAATTTATTGAAGTGATGTCCTGTTTTAAACCCATCCAAGTAAGCAGTTAAGACAAGTATTTAATATTAATAAATACACTAAAACAGCTAAATGCAATTCAGTCACTTTGTTCTAAAGCAATAATATACATTTTAGTGAGATCAAATGTTTTGCCTTTAGTCTGGAGTCTTAAGCAGGTGTGAATCAAGAGTTTTTCAAAGCACGAGACAAAAAGGACGCAGCTGCTTTTTGTAACATTTATGCAAAGGGTTTTTTTGAAATCTGATGAAAATAATGACAAGGATAATAATATGGATAAATGCGGCATATAAATATTCAAACTTTACAAAATTTAATAAATGGATTTATTTGTTAAAACTACAGAAAAGGGGGTAAATACCTTTAAAAAAAAAAAGCTGTCTCAGCAGGGTTTGTACAGTGGATAAGAGGAAAGGGAAAACGAAAAGCACTGTGACATGTCAGTACAAAAGACATCATGTCTCGCAAAGGAAACTCTGGGATCTCGGTTAAGAAATATTTACTAGAATATTACAAAAGGTCTTCAGTTTCACCAGCCTTGAGTTGTGTAAAGATGAAGGAATGCTGATCTAGAATCAGTTTGCTACTGGAGACAGATCCGGATACAACCATCTTCAACTTTAAGAGGGTTCATTTAGGACTATGGGCCAAGGATCATGTGAATGGAGGACAGGTAGTCGCATTTCTAGCGCCCTCTCTTGCTTACTTTTAAACACATCACAAATAAAATCCCATACCGAGTGTGGATCATGGCAAGAGGCAAGCTGAAAGTGTTTAACAACAGATATCAGTGAAACGGAAACCAAATGTAAAGATCAATGATCTACGACGGTATGCTGGTGCTCTTTTCGGCCTTTACAGAGATTTTGCCAAAAGCCAATACTTTGCAGACCAAAAAAAAAAAAAAAATAATAACCTTTGTTTCTGGACTTAGCACAGTATTCCCCTAAACAGCTTTGCCAAAATGTTCTTAACTAACAAACTGCCACTGGTAATAAAAATTTGATACTGCTAAAATATCTGCAGTGCTCAAAATAGAAAAAAATCTATACATACTTTTTGAAATACCCCACACAAAACAAACTGCAAAAAAGAAAAGATTACTATGCATTTAGTTACATGTTTTAGATGTAGTTAAAAAAATAAACAATGAAATAGGACAAAAATCTCTTAAAGTATTGTTTCAGCAACATCGAGACGTGGCTTAGCATTAAAGACACGGGCTCCGGGTACCAGGGTGCAATATAGCGACGGGTTTCGTTGGTAGCTGATTATTCCTTACTTCACGTCCTTCAAGCTCTTAGCTGCCTGCACAAGCTCGGCTTTGATATTAAATTAGCCTTCTGTTATGACAAACTGTGTCTTTCTTTAGGTCTACTCTCATACCAACCCCTGAAAATGAGGGGAGCGTCCTACTCAGGCTGAATTTATCAAGGCCAAGTTTGATCAGATCTGCACCAGTCTTCGATCTCATGCACACAGTTTTGTTACGGCTGCAGGTTTTCATTCCAGACGATCAGCAGCCACAAATAAAAGTTGTTTAAAGTCAGTTGGGATCAAATATTGCTCCTGACTGTTTAAAATGAAAACCGGCAGCAGCACCAAGTCTTCGTGGAAAAGACTGAAGATCAAAATAAAAAAATTATAGATCAAACCAGATAGCGTGCTTACGAGTGAATCCTGCTGAACACACTGTTCCAATGCAAATCCAACACACGCTTCAGTATGTCTCATTCACTGGTTAAGGTCATGGATGATGTATTGGAGTTAATTTAGTTAAAAGGTTAATAATTAAGAAAAATATAGAAGTCTGTGTCTTCTAATCAAGCTTGTACATGAACATACAGTACGCACCGAGGAACGGGCCAACTTGACTAAAGTTTTAAACTGATATGAAGAGAAATGAGTGAAATGAAGAGATTCACTGATACCTTCCATCTTCTGTTGAACGGTAGTCAAATAGATTTTCTAAATTATCAGACTGTATGCCTCCAAACCAAACTCTTGCCCAGTAGAGCCTTTCACTGTTTGTTTGTTTTTTTTTGGCCATGTGTGGACATTCATGAGGAGTGAAATAATTATCGTGCCCATTGTGACTCGTATCCCAACCGTTCCCAAGGTCTCAGTGTCATCTCATTGCCCCAACATCATACAAGTTCAATAAGAATAAGTTAAAATCTGAAGAATACAAGATAAAATCTGCAGGACAAAGGCAGTGGAGTCCTGTCTCCTTTAGTTTTAATGTGTGTGTGTGTGTGCGTGAGTGTGTATCTATGTGCATGAGGGCTCAGAGGATGACCTGTATGTACAATTTGTGTGCTCACAGTGAGTGAGAGGGTGTGTGTGTGTTTATCATTGTGTTGTATATTCAGAGCAGGCTGGCCAGGCTGGTTGTGGGTCCATTCTGAGCTTGGATCTGCACTGGTGGAGGTCCATCTGTCCACTGAAATACATTTGCGTACACACACACACACACACACACACACACACACACACACACACACACACACACACACAAATAAACAACCTGTAAATTTAAAGAGGAACCAAGACTACAAACAGAGTCTATAAAAGTCTAAATGACATTTGCACCTAGACTGTTTATCCACACACAACAGAACTGTGTAGCGGTCTGAGAAAACCCATCAGATATATATATATGTATAATGTGATGTGATGCTGATAATCAAAGTGAGAACTCATTTCCCATTGTAAACTTATCATTCTTTAAGATTTGGCAGTGATGCTGTATTTCTATCAGTAGATTAGGTTATAAATGTAGAGGTAGGTAGGGTGTCTTTCGGTGGAACTGAAATGAAATTCAAAAATGTGATTTTCTAGATCTTTACTTGTGGGTGTGACACATGCCACAGAAACAGAAATATTTCAGTTCAGAAAAACGTCTCATATAGCAAGATTTGACTATGTGAACCATTTTCCCAGGCCACCATACAGTAGAATGCAAAATAATGTAAAAATGGAAATAATTTATTCCTCTGGCTATAGCTCTCCATAAAAAAAAAAGCAAAGACAATGACTGATTGAAAGAAATAATACAGGAAATAATCAAATTCACACAAATGCTATCTTAGTTACATCATATGCAGTCAAACTTGGTGTCCAGACTGCTTAAGGTTTGCATTAGCTCTACAAATAGAGCAAGCAATGGAAGCTCATGGCCATCAGGTTTTGTTACAACTTCGTGGTGAAATCATGCTGTAAGTAACTTAAACAGATCCACGTTTTGTGTTTTCTAACACTGTATGACGTGAGTGTTTGCAGAAATGAATAAAGGCAGATGCCACAACTGTTTCCATCACTTGCTTTCTTCGCAAACAATTAAACAACTGTGATTATTTACAACAGTCAGTGTATGTTGGAACATGGGGATGCTCTGCTTTTAGTGGAAACTGCTTTTTATGTGCAAAGCTCATCAGCCAGACATGGCCATCTTGACATGTTAAGCATTAGCGTAAAACCAGCGTAGCAAAATTGACACCAAATATATTTATTCATTAGATTTGGTGTAAATGGAAAATTGTCGTAAATTCGATTTGTGTCTTGAGAAGTGCTTGACGTGGCGCGCTAGCACAGGCGAGCATTGTTGGTGTGATGGAGCACTTACACTTATGAGGTTGTGTTCAGGCAGGCTGCAGGCAGCTATGTGGTCCTGTAGGAGCTGCTGGGAGAAGTTCTGGTGCATTTGTGCTGCCTCGTGAGCATCTATCGTGTTCCCACAGGCCTTGTTCAGATCTGAGCACAGAGACACAGGGATGCATCAGCTTTCTAGTGAATCATAATCAAAACATTTGGAAACCAGATAATATTTGTGGGATGTTTAATTTGCCCAGAAAATATTTTTTTTTTCTACTTTCCACTGACTCACAGGATTATTACAGAGAAACACGAGTTAAATCAACACCATTTTCGATTTGCTCCGTTCTGACTTAAGAACACTACAACATGTAAACAGGGGATGAATGATGTTGTATATATGATATATGAAGATGACAGATATATATATATACTGAGGAATCATAACTAATGAGGAACAACTGAGGGATCATAACTAATGAGCTCTGGTGTGTTTGTGGTGTAATGAAATAAGCTCAACGGATTCTGGTAACCAGAAACCCTTGGCCACAGAACCTGCTAGATAACTTTGCTAAATGTAAGTGATGTAGGCTGGCCATAAAAAACACATTAAACAATTTATTACTGCACAGATGACAGATAATCTTTTCCAAATCAGAAACACATACGTATGTGGAAACACTGACAAAACCAAGCAAAATAAAATCCAGCAGAACGCTATCCTCTAACTCTCCTCGCTTTAGGAAAATGAAGACATTAGCAAGACTCGAATGTTTATCTTGCGCAGCGGGAAGAGAAAAATGCCACTGCTCACAGCCAAACGGTGCTACATCAGACACCTAGACACATTAGAGCTTTCAATTGGCCATATCTGCTAAAGCGTATAGTGACTTGTTTACCTTTAAGCAGAGCAGAAGACCACAGCTGAACAGACATGTCAGGAATCTTGCTGGCCAACTGCATGGCTGGGACCACCATATTGTTGCTTTCCTGGAGAAGATTTCACAACTTAATGAAACCCACTCCATTTCAGGCTTCTCGATACATGTGATTAGATCTTGTCCAGTCATTTTCGCTTTATCCCAGGAAGGGAATACCCAACACACATGCTCACAAAATAATGGTAAATGTGAATAATGAATTTCCATGGCTGAGAAGGATATAAGAGCACCGCTTACCCTGTGGTTTCCCAGAACATAGAATATGTGTCCGAGAAGAACAAGCGAGCATGCAGTCAGGCGATTCAAATCCTCAGCATTTGACATCTTTAGAGTCTCACGCAAGAAACGCCTGTACACACACACACACACACACACACACACACACACACACACACACACAGGTACAACCATGATTAAGTACACACAAGTCTTAGATTTCTGCTCCGGTACGTAAACAAAACACAAAGCATCACTTAGAAGAAAGACTATAAACAGATGACTGTAAAACAGCTCCCTGTACTGATGCAGAACAAGAGGCATGCGCTTGTGAACTCACTTGGCCTCGTTGTAGCGTCCCTGGAAGAACGAGAGGAGTCCACGGATATAAAAGGCTGCAGCTCGCAGACAGTGAGAGCTGCAAATGGGGAAAAACAGGTGAAAATATGTTCAGTGTTTGCAGCAAAAAACAAACAAACAAAAAACAGTGGCTTTAAGTGTAATTTTTGGAGGTAACATCGTAAGTTATTAGTATTTATAGTTGTGCCTTTTAGGTTTTTTTTTTCTTACTATTTTACCCATTTATGAAAAGTGTCTATGAGCAAAGCACAAACAAACCTTTCAAGCATAAAATGCCACCCTTTATATTACTGGCTGCTTGTTTCAGCACATAAAGTTCATTTTTTTTAGAAATCTTGCACAATGACCCAAACTTTGTTCTGAAACTCCTACATCATGGTTTAAAAAAATTAATTCTTTCCCAAATCCCAGAACAGTGTAAATGAACTTTTTACATAATTCAGCAGCAGACAGTCAGTGCAAGCATGAATCTCTTACCTGACAGGGAAATTGTGGTCAGGGTTTATCCTCTCTAGTAGGCTATAAAGCTGTTGAGAGGAAATGAAAACATGGTTATCCTTCATTAATACAGCTGGTATAAATACGTAGTAACAGCATATAAGGTGACTCGCCTCTTGGTGTCGGTTGCCCTCTCTAATGTACACACTGGCCAGGTTGGTCACGATGAAAGTCCACAGTTCCTGGTGTGTAGTAAGCTGGGGAGAGAGCAACTGAGAAACGTTAAATTGGAGACACTCTGCAAACACGACCACCAGGAAAACAAAAAGAGAATAAATTGTTATTAATATACTAGAGAATTAATGAATTAATTAGTTAGTTAATTAAACTCCAATTTCAAGCTCCAGTTGAAAAATTACCGAAACACAACATAGTGCTGAAGTGATGTTCTAGCCCCAAAAGCAACAACATGGAGGGCATTTTATTGATAAAATCGGACGCAAAATGTAGTACCAAACTAGCAAATAACTGAAGACAGTTCCTACCCACTAAACACATCACTTAGTGGTCATCCTTTCAAACCCACATCAAAGATGCTATCGGCATGACAAGCATGCTTTCTTTTTTTTTTAATTAAAAAAAAAAAAAAATAGCCAATTGGAAAACAAAAGTCAGCTAGCTAGCTGACTCGTTTGGCAAACTGACCAATGTGTTAGCGCCATCCAGCTCGTATTGGCCTCTAGATCTAAATGTCTGTTAGACTCAGACTGCTGATGAGCAAAAACTGTGCAACACTGTGTGCTCCAGATCCTGAAGTTAGAGGGTATCCAGCCACCTTTATTCACTGCAGCAATCCAAGCATTTTGCTGTGCTTTGTCTTTTACACTTTAATCTCTGAAAACAAGAGATTTCTTGCCTAAAGGAGCAACCAACAGGTTCCTAGTTTTAATTGGGCACCCTGTCATTAAATCAACCTGGCAGTAGCATTAAAAGAGGTAATAACACAGTGTATTGTTTTTCGCTAGTCGCTTGAATGATGTTTACTGTCAAGCAGACGTGTTCTAGGAACAGCGATGTCACTTCCTGTTCTCATGAATATTCTTTTGAAACATTCTACAGATACTAGTGGGTTTTGGGCTTCCTTTCGGTCTCTGACACTTCACCACTTCTGTGACTAGAAGTGAAACCATTCACACACTGGCATGTTTTGACGTTTGCTTCAACACAACAGGACTGAGACATAAAGCACCTAAAGTGGTAAAAACATGCAGTATGTGCAGTTTTTCAGAACAAGTATGATGATTCCGCTCAATTCTGCTCGCCTTCTTGTAGCTGCAGCGATGAATGAAACATAGAGCACTTACCCGCAAGGCTGTAGTGAACTGAGCCTCTGCGTTGTCCATACAGTTCACAGAAATACAGTAGAGCCCCTGACGAGACAGATATTCATTAAACACACTTACACATAAAAAGTGTAGGCACCCATGTTTCCCACTGCTCATTTAAATCCTGTGTCATTTATATCAGCTGAAACATGAGCATGTCCGTCGTGTGAGTGGAGTGTGGACTCACTAATAGAGTATGGAGCTGAGCAGCGTGGTTGGAGAACAGACGAGGAGATTGCTGGCACAGCTGGCACACCTGAGAGATCTGTTTAAATCACACAACTTTATTAGCACCAAATTGAAATATGCAAGCCCCCCACCCCCGCCAAAAAAAAACAAAAAAAAAAACACAGTAAATCAGAAGTATCTGTGTGCTGACCTCCTGCAGCGCCGTCGCTTTGTGGCCCGTAACCAAGCGACACATGATGATGTGCTCCAGCAGGATGACTTGGAATGACGAGAGGATGGGACTGCAGTCCAACACTAAGATAAAACACAAGACAAAGCAAATCTGAGGCACTGAGCAATCACATATGGACATGACGCCTGAGGACACCCACACGATGGCATAATAACCAAGATTTTGATGGGATGTCATGAGATAAATTAATTTATGAGATTCTCACGGGATGTCACGAGGTTTCCTAGTTCTAGCTAGCTACTATCATATTAGCATAAAAATACTAGCATGTTAGCAGAACCACTGGAGCTTATATTATTACGCAAACTTATATAAACTTTGTATAATAAACAAATTAAATCAATGATACGCATAGAATGATCAACTTTCCAATTGTTAGAGTTATAGGATCATTGTAGCGCATTAGCGTGCTGTTTAATTCTGACTCACTCTTTAGTTTCTCTAGTTGCATTAGAGCTTTGTCTGTGTACTTCTGCGCCTTCTCCAAGTATCCGGCCTGCATCGAGTGCATAACAGTGACCTACACAAAAAACAGAATTTCAGTTAAAGAACTGGGAGAGATAACCGTTCAGAGCAGACAGTGTGGAGTGAATACTGAAAGTGCATACATCTGTGTTCAGACCTCCACCGTAACTACTGATTGAAATGTTAATCAGACAGGTGAATGGGAGCTGCGTGTATGGGCGGAGTCAGCCTAAAACACAGGTGTGTCTCAGTAATGCGCATTTCTGACCCTGGACTTAAGCCCATTTTCTTGCGTGATATTGGCTCGAGAGAGGAGCGGTATTAAGTCCAGCACCACTGTCTGACAGTTTGATGTCACAACAAGATGCAAAGACACTCAAAAAACCACGCAAAGCCGTTTAGGCCAATATTAATTCTATGAACATAACACAATAAATTAACTCACAGTATTCTCATTTAAAAACCATGAAAATGGCAGAGTCAAGTCAGCAACTCAAAACAGCAGGATAAACTAACCTATACACATTACTATGTCATGACTTCAATTTAGTATTTAATTCATGACAGCCTGATGCTGGATCTATTTTATAAACTGCTTAATAACCCATATGGAAGCCATATTCTTAAATTAAACCAAATCTGCAGTGATTAATGTGATACTTACATGTAGGATTCATGCAGCAATAAATTAGCAATATACTACACCTCATATCTCATCAGATGTCTTTTTTTGATTTCTCTATTTTAATTTATGTTATATGACATTATATCTGACAGCAAAAATGTTTAATTTTCTTCTGAAATGAAGAATGTCTCCCTAACTAATGTTCCTCTGCTCTAAAGTGTGACTTTCTGATAGTTTTAAGGCTATTTATACAGAAAACTCACAAAAGAACAAACTCAAACAGCTGGAACTTATAACAAAATATTTCACGCCTGCATGTTTGAACATGCATTAACCAAAAATATGTTCTGTGTGAGTGTGCTAATTAGGCTGGGGTTGTGACTTAGGGGAGAGTATGAGCGTGTGTGCGCATGCGCATTTGAGAGAGAGACATACCAAGTAGACAAGCACACACATATGCTCTTTAGGCAGCCAGTGGAAGAGGTCCGCGGGGTTACTGGGCAAGATCTCGTCATCGTGGAGTGTTGAGATGGTCTGGATGCACTGCTGCAGTTGCTTTAAACATGGCTTCACGCTTTTCACCTACACACACACACACACACACACACACACACACACAGTTGAAGAAAATACACTTTTACCACAACTCATTAATAAGCAAAGCCACAATCATTTATTGTTCATGGGTCAAAGATCAAAAAGGCTTTGCACATAAGATACAACTGAAGTATTCAATAACCAATATACTGTTATATTGAGAAAGAAAACCTGGTAACATCATGATGTGTTTAAAATAAAACATAATTTTACAATTACTTACAAATTCTTTTGTATAACTGCTTTTGCAAAGTGAGTGCACCGATACGAGGGAGAAATTAAAAGTTTACGTACTAGATATTGTCGTGTAGAAGGGTGTATTATTATTATTATTGTTATTATTATTTAGTTAGCTTTCAGTTTTTGTCATGAAAAAAGCTGTCAATGAAATTAGCACTCGCGATAAAGAGCAGTATGTTCAGACCTGTGGCACTGAACCTAATTTCCCAAATCCCTGTTTTCTATTCACTGAGAACGTAGTCGAAACCCTGATCTAAACCTGCCGGGCAAGCCAGACACACTTAGATGTGGACACACTGACCTGTCCGGCATCCAGGTAATGTGTGACCTGCAGCACCAGGAAAAAGACCCGGAGGGATTCCTTCTGTATGGGGTTTCCCTGCCAGTTCTCCACGATCTGCCCACACAACGTGAGCAAAGGATGCACCTCCTGTAGCTTACGTTCCATCAGCAGCAACTGTATGCACACACACACACACCTTATAATCAACATACAATTAAATTAAAGTCGTATAGACAAGCCTACTACTGCTACTGTTCAGTCATCAGCACTAATGAATTATTCCATACACAAGTGAAAGAAGAAGAAAAAAAAACAACAACTCACCATTCCTTTACTCAGAAGAAACAGAGCTCTGTGCAGAAAAGATTAGGAGATCAGGATGATTAATAACAAATAAATATTCTTCCATATGTACATAACCTTCTATATCCAAAACTAATATAAAATGAGTTTTTATAATTTATAGTTAGAATTAATTAGACAGTCGTGCCTGGTATATTCTGATCCGACGACCCTGGCGTATTCAGCACCTACACCCAGTAAGTCACACGCAGACACCAAGTCCTTCTCTAGTGTGTGCAGTTGCTAAAAAAAAAAGAGAGAGAAGAAAAATAAAAAAGAATTCAAACCTCAGAATAACTTCCAAAACAGTGCTCATTTTTCTGTTAATATTCTATAAGGTATTATGCAGAAGAATATCTGCCTCCACTTACTGCTAGTTGGAATAACAATCTGCAGTGCCAGTAGGGAGTCTGCTGGGAAATCTGGATGGCTTTGCGTAGTAAAGGCTTAGCAGAATCAACCAAATTCTAGAGGAAAAAAAACAACAACTATATATTTCAGATAAATTCATACTTTGGACAATTTGTACTAACTTACACCTCAAGTCAAATCCAATTCAAAACAATTCAAAACACAGATCAGAAAAATCTATACAAATCTACACATCTAAGAAGGTTGTATAAAGTGCCATGCAGACAGGAATGTCATCTATAATTTGTTGTTCTGCATTTTAAGCTCGGCCACTGTTTGAATTTGTTTTGGTTTTGGCAGGAGACAATAGAAAAAAAAAAGTTAGTGCTCCCTGGAGTGCCTTTATACTTATGAAAAAGTGCAAAATCTCTTTTCCCACAGGATATAACAGAACATTTCAGCTCAGACAGGATATATTACTTACGAGCTATTTTTTACTGGTGAATTTATAGAAGCTAAAACACAGTGTAAAGTTCGACATGTGCACGTTCGACAGATACCCTAGAGATACACCAGCAAGAATTACATCCCTCCACCTGCCCATGTAAAACCAGTCCCATCTGAATAGAGATTATATCAGGAGCTACCACTCTAAAGGTCGTGACCCCATGTAGGGTCACTTGATTTTCATGGCTTGCTTTAATGATTTACTTTAAATATTACATATTATATAAAGATAAATGCATATTATGAATATTGCCAAATTTATATGAAGAGTGTACATGCTATTTTGACCTTTTATCACTATCCTGACACGCCTCACTAGCTTAGGAGTTTAGAAATAAAAAGACAAATTTCCCCATCCATCTACCTCTGCTAGTTCCTCGACTGACTCCAACACGGGAACAACAGAAGTCGAGAAAACGAATGCAAAAATATGCTGAGACATTTACTGAATATGTCCAACATGCCATAAAATGCTTGGAGTTGCAGAGAATTAATTATATCCATTTGGGGTCATTTTCCCAAAAAGTCTTGTAAGTCATGGTTTATGACATTTGTGGAGTCGTCAGGAAAATCAGCACGTCAGGACACATGGGCAGAGAGATGCCGAGCAATCTGTCAGAGCTAAGAGAGACATGCTAGAACAAATGTGCGACTCCAAAAGCTGTTCAAAGTATACAAAATAAGTCTGGGGTAGTTTACATGGGCAAACGTTATGCATTCAAGCTATTACCATAAAGTAACATCTATGAAACCCAAGTGATATAAATGAATTTATCATCATTTTGTTAAATTACAGTGTAATAGTGTATAATGTATATAATACTCACCTGTTGGCAATAAAGCTCTGAGAGAAGACTGGCAGCTTCAAATTTAACATCTTCAAACTGGGGGATCTGGGAAATCTGGTTAAGGTTATTTCTGCAAACTGCAGCTTCAGGATTTGTCTTGTGCAGAGGGTTCAATAAGAAGCCTTTACGATTAATTCACAGAAGATAATACACAACTGACAGTTTATACAATCAATACTTCATACAATACTGAATACAAATACATCTGTTCAAACTCAATGAGCGGTTTTTCTTTCATTGTAAATACAGCAAAGGATACTTGTTGCGAGATGCACCACTGAAAGAAAAAGAGAGATGATCAGCTATTGCATTAACATGCATACACAGCTGATAATATTACATAATATAGAGAATAAAAATTGGAAACCACATATACGAAGCGGGGAAACTAGCTCACGTTAGCAAAGACATTTTCATGACCGACTTCACTACAGGACTAACCCATTAAATAGCATAACGAGAACATGTAATTACAACTATAATTTCATTAGGTAAGTCATTACATATTGAAAAAGTAAAGCAGAATGACTAGAAGTCATGTAAGGTTTTACAAAGATAATATATCTACCTAGCTAACCTAGCTAGCTAAGTATTCCCACAACGGCGCTCCCACTAGTGAGGCCTACATGTTCCGCTTCTCCGCCACATCCTCGGTGTTTCCTTCCCGATCTTACCGCTTTCTCTAGATGATTCCGGGCGAGGTCGCTGTTCTTGGTGTGGTGATAGAGCACCGAGCCGAGCTGAAGGTGCGTTCGGGCCTCTACTCTTTGTGGAGGCTTGAATTGAAATACAGCCTGGAGACAGTGCACGCAGAGGCGAATTTTAGGAGGACTCGAAGTGCGAAAATGTTCGGCAAAACCAAGCAGGGCAAGATACCAGGACTCCGGGGCCTCTCCGCCAGTCGCCATTTTGACGACAATAACAACAAAAACAACCGCGGCCTAAGCGATACTGGCCTATTCTCGCGAGATTGGATACGGGAACTTCCGCACGCTAGTAGACTTCTGAGGAATCAGGACGATCCTCCTGACAGCTCTTACGTGTGATGATATGGTGTTACATCAAAACATAATTTATTAAGCTGAGCATTTAATTTCAAGAGGATTTGATTTGCTTCCCTGCTACAGAACCTGATATATTGAGTAGCTAAGCAATTCAATATGCTCATTCCTGAAACACTTGACTAACAAGAACTATGGGTTTGAACATCACTAGATGTTAAATCTTAAAAGAGATGTTAGATCTTAAAAGAATGAATACACACACACACACACATACACACACACACACACAGAATTAGAGGACCAATAAATCTTTAATGGGATGTCAGAACACATTACAATAGATGTTTTGAGAACAAACATAAAATAAACAGTATCATTATTGGAATGAGTTTTGATAATGTCAAGAATGTAAGAATTTTGTGATATTTCAGTATTCAGTAATTGTGAAAATTTGAACCATATTCCAAAAAACAAGTTGAACAGGAATGAATAAACCACAAGGAAAAAAAAAGAGGACATTTTTACGTTCTGACAAACGTTACAATGCTATCAAGGTGTGTATTTCAAACTACAGACTGAAGAAAAGGGGTCAGACAAGATAAAAATTACACTGTAGTACAACGTCTTCAGTAATATGGCCTCCTTGGATTGTTCTGGTGGGGAGAAAAGAGAAGAGAGAGAGAGATTAGGACATAGTAAAAAGCAGGACACTACAAAAGAAATGCTTCCTTAGAATAATGCCCATCTTCATTTCTTTTTATATATGCATCTTTTAAGATTTTTCCATTGCATTATGCCTTATGCCCTGTGCAATTTGCTCCAAATGTAACACAATGCAATATAAGAGATTGCCATCATAAAACAAATACGCATTACTGACCAAAGGGTTAGGTCTGAAACGGTAAGCCAGCATCATTCTCTTGCGGAAAGCATCGTACTCGTCATCGTTTTTGGATAGTTCAGCAGGTCGGTCGACTCCAAAGCCTGCTCCATCTACTGCTGTGCTTCCTCTGTAATACAAAAAAGGGGATTGTGTGTGTGTGTGTGTGTGGAGGGGGGGAAGGAGACACCCCACAGTTACAATCAATACAATGATAATCATGATCATGTGCTCAATACTGAAATCAGTATTAGTGTACTCTTTTCATGTGCAACAGTCTGCAACAAAATGCAATCACTCTAATATTTACCTGTTGACAGGGTTCTTGATGCCCTGACCCTCGGATCCCAGACCGTCTCCCTCCTTCCAGCCCATCTTCATCAGCATCTTGAAGCCGATGTTCTCTACAGTCAGCTTGAACTCTTTATACTCAGAGTAGTCTGGATCTCTGCCTTCCTACACAACGACGATAAACAACCACAGAACAGTCAATACAGACAAACCGAATGTTCTAGAAAACCTACTTGTAATAACATTTATCTTTAAATGTATAAAGCAGACAGATACACAGCAATGACACACAACAATATATCTGAAGCACTGAGGCCCAGTATTCACTGAGTATCATACACACCATCTACATATACAGATATTTTTAAAAGTGTACATTTTTGGAGAACATCCTCCAAAATGGTGGCATTTTCACTTTTCACTTTTTTTTTTAAAATAAGAATGAAAAAATAAACATGCTCTAAGATCACTGCATCAAATTACACCTGGTCAATGGAGGTTTGCACTGGAGTGTATAAGCATTTATAAATCATTTCTGCATTCCCTTATGGACAGAGAGGTTTTCAAAAAGTTGGTATGGACGGGGATATGTTTGGTATGGGGATAAAATTGTACGTTTAGAAATATTCAGACAGACATGTTGAGGTCTTTGTGGAGCTGGAAGGACTGATTTATGCTTCTACAAAGAAAAACCTCTCACCTTTAGAGCCTTAAATGTTTCCATGAACTTCTCCAGCTCGTCAGGTGGCAGAAAGTCGCCAATGAAATGCTTTCCTTTCCCCATCTCAGTCAGCTGCTCAGCCCACTCTGCGCCGAAAGAAAAAGAAAAAGAAACAAAATGATATGATATCCAATAAAGATTGCTGGATCATGTTTGCTAGCTGGTATCCATCCATCCATCAATACAGTAATACGAGTAATTGTATAAATATCAAACTGCACCCAAACTCCATTTGTGTTGGATGCAGTGCTAATTGCCAGCCCTATGTTCCAAAACAAATCGCTGACCCCTTGTTTTTTCCATCTCCATCTTTCGGAGTCTGTGTTCCCAGGTGCCGTTCTTGGTGTCGATCTCCTCATCGCTGTCGTACTCGTGCTGGTGCTCCCGCACAGCCTTCTCCCACATCAGCTGCATGTCCTGCATTGCCTTCTTGTGCTTCATGATCATATCGTACATCTCCTGCATCTGGGTACATATNATACAATGCATGTAACTCAAGAGTTATTAACGATTAACAATTAAATCTTGGCACAATTTAAAACAACTGAATAATACTTACATTTAAAGGCAATGATTATAATCAGAGCCGTCAGAATTTTAAATGTTTAAATATTAAATACATCTAGTGAAATGCTTGATGTAGGAAAAAGGTTATGAATAATTGCATGCCATATTTTCAGCTTGTTTAGTACATACATTTTCTAATTAAGTACAGAATACACAAAGTGTGCTCAGAGTGATATTTGTTGCTCTTTTTCCATGCCAAAATAAACATTACTATGTTATCTGTATGTTGCCATTATGATGTCTCTCATGTATTGAATAAAAAGCCCTTTGGGATTCAGCCCAAGTGTGTGTTAAAGTGGCTTAACTGAAATAAGTTGGTGGGGTTGTTTTATGCAAGGTGTTAAAATCTGGCTAAAAATCATTATACATTACTGTGTTCTAAACAAATAAAAACACCAAATAAATTTATATTTTCTCTTCTTGTGATTTGCTTAAGAAAGCAACAGAAGTTCACATTTGGCTTACACATTATAAGGGTAGCATCTCTATCATTTTTGCCGATAATTCATTCAAATAAAATATAAATGAGTCAGATTTCCAAAACAATACAGTACAGTGTGTGTGTGTGTGTGTGTGTGTGTGTGTGTGTGTTTCGTACCTCCTGCTGTTCTTTGAGTTGTTTCTTCTGCTCCTCAGAGAGCTCTGTGACTCCCACCAGACCAACCGGCTTCCCTTTCTTATAACCCAATCCTATCAGTTCCTGCTCTGTAATTCAGACACATTGTACACACACACACACACACACACACACACACACACACACACACACACAGAGTCAAACACATTACCACGTTCATTTCATATTACCCGGTGTACTTGGCTAAGCCTGTACTTACACAACAACATAAAAACAATTCCAATAGCAAACGCCTACTAGGTGTACATCTTTCTGATATTTATTAAAGGACACATAAACATGGTAGAGTACCAGACAGCGTGGGAGTATCAGGATCTGGCTTAACCATTTGAGGGATGATGACAGAAGGGACCGGCAGCTCCGTTCTGTCACCCTCAGACCCCCAGCGACTCTTCCTCTTGCGCTTTGCACCTGTAGGAGTCATGTCCTTATTCTGCTCTGTTTGGGCTGAACAGAGGATGTAGGGAGCTGGTGCTGCAGCTGGTGGAGTTTCAACCGGGCGCTTGGGACCTGAAGACGACTCGACAGTAGACGGCGGTGCAGATCGGCTTTTGGCCTGACGGTACTCCTCCACTTTGGACTTGTAGAAGCGGTGAGCTGGACTCTGGTGATCATATAGGAATCTAGGGAAGGGATGTTATTCTCAGTCATATCCTTAAGCCAATTACGTTTAAATAAACCTATAATTTATATTTACAGCTTATATGGTCTGTTGTGATCTTTTTTAGCCTAGTATAATAATGCTTTGAACACAATTAGGCAAGGGAAAACCAGGAAGTACACTGATAGGACACGTTAATCTGGTCACTACTTAAGTACATTTTACAGCAATTTACTTGCTCTTTGAAGACAACATTGTGGTTTTTTTTTGGGTCATTTAAGAACATGACACGCGCCTGTGACATTTGGTCGCATTTAGTTGTGTTTTCTGTGAACAGACCGTAATGGCACAAATGAACTGACGTGTCAGAAGTCTCACCTGAAGGTGGGGTTGTCGTGGTTGTGTTTGATAGCGATGGCCTCCACCTCTGGCCCTCCGTCGGCCACGAAGCGGGCCAGCTTCTCCGCCACCTTCTTTGTGTCCTCGTCCACTGAGGGGGAGACTTTAAGCAGCTTATCAGTACTGGGACTCAATTCAAACTACTACTCAACTGCCTCATATCAGTCTACTGCAGGTGGAGGAATAAAAGAGGGAGGGGGCGGCACGTGGGTAATCTTTGAACCTTTCTTAACTACGGGGTTAGAATTGCTTCACATTTCCAAATAAACAGATTACGATCCACAAATAAATGTAGAGAGATTCACAAAAATGAAACAAATTCACAAATCAATACGACCAGTCAGCGCAATGTGGCTGTTATGCGATTGGCTGGACTAGACGGTGGGAGGAGTCGTCCTATTTGTGGATGTGTGATGCTAGAAATGATTCAAAATCCACAAATGTGTGCAGCAATCCACAAACGCACAGGAAGCGATCCACAAACGAATGCCAGGCAGAGTTGTGCTCGTGACATGTTTGTAAATATTTTTAGTTGCAAATCTCATTTTGCTTATTTGTGAATTTAACTCATTTTTGTGAAACTCCTAATACATACTTGTGGATCTCATTCTATTTATTTGTGAATTTGTTTCATTTTTGTGCATCTCTCTGCATTTATCTGTGGATCGTATTCAATTTATTTGGAAATATGAAACAAACCTAAACCCATACTTAACACTCAGAGTGACACTGGTGTGTATTTGAAATAATATGATTGTTCGTTTACTGTTTATATATTGAAATAGCTGTATAAATATATTGTGCTCTCTCTCTCTCTCTCTCTCTCTCTTACTGACACAATTTCAAAATGACGAAGAAGGGGGAAAAACATGTATGCTCTCTTACCATCAGTTTGTGTAGATGAACCATGGCTCTCTTGTCTAAGTTTCGCTACTTTCTTGCGAAAGTACAGATATTCCCTGCTGCCCTTCTCAAATAAGAACCTATATGAAAGAGACGACAGGATCCACGTTTAGTTTCACGTCATAGATATAGCCAGAGTTAGTTTCACCCTCAGCCACATATTCAATGTGACTTACGAGAACATGGGATTGTCCTTGTAGTCTTCCAAAGCTTTCCTCTCAAGCTCTGGCCCGCCTTCGGCAATGAAAGCAGCCAACCGGTTGATGATGTTGACCAAATCTTCATCCTCTGGGGGGGAAACTTTAAGCAGGCTATGAGTACGCCGCGATAACTCACACATTCACAACTGCGTACTAATAAGACAGGACACGGGGTGCGGCACGCTGTGAAACATGCAGTGTCCACCAGAACAGCATGTTTCGACAGCCCATTACACTACAAGCTCAGGTTAAAAAAAAAAAAAAACAGGACACACTAAACTAATAAAACAAGGCTTTAACTCTTATTTCCTAACCAAATACTAGATTTGCATGAAGTGAAGATAATAAATACAAAATTAAGTACATGTAGTTTTACTCTCACTGGTTCCTGATTACATTCCTAAAATAACTGACGGCAAATTGCTAGCCTTAGAGTGTAATCCTCTCTTTGCTAAAGACAGTGCTGAAATTTTCATTTTTAAAGTTACGTTTTGAAGAATAATCTTTACGTGTCATCAGTTTAAATCGTTATGGTATGAGAGAACTGACAGGAAAGTAAAAATGGATTTAAAAAAAAAGACTGTTGGGTTACCTTTAACCTCCAGGTAGTACGCATCATCGCTCTCGTCCTCCTCCTCCTCGTCGTCTGGTGAGCTGAAGACACTCGGTCGAGGGATCTGAAGCGGTGTCTTTTTGGTCTGGGAGTAGCTCTTATACTGATTGAGCATGTTGCCAACACCCAAACCGGGCCGTTTCCCGACCATAATGCTTTTCTTCTGGCTCTGTGAGGAAGACGAGGTTCCTCTGGAGTCACTGCTGGATGCTGCATGTAATTCAGAATATTTTATAGGGTTATTATCTTCTCAACATACATGGCATCCAAAATTAGAAAGTACACTTGAGTGTAAAAGTTTGCAGCCCTTTAGAGCAAATTGAGGAAGCCCAAGAACTGTACTGCGCCAAGTCATTTAATGTGTTTCACAGATATTGCTTAAAAGAGAACTATATTTATACAACAGTTAGCTCCAATCCACTAATATCATTTTAAAAGCGGCTTTCCAAGAGAGCTGATATTTAGTACAACAGCACTGGGACATTTCACTGTCTGTATAACTCTGCTTGTATGGGTTCGCGACATAAAATTCCAACTCTAGCAATAGTTCATTGCTCTGAAAGCTCTATCCAGAGAACTATTTTCATTGACGGAGGAAAATTAACAAAATATTTGACCATATTGTGTCTGAAATGTCAGTTACTCTATATTAATTTCTTGTTTATAGTACTGTAAAAAAGCATTATCACACTCGCAGGCGTGCGTTTGCACTGAATATCAGCACGGCTGTAATTACCGAAGGCATCTTGTAATGTCTGGTGTGGGCGAATCAGAGCCGAGCTGATATTCAGTAAAACAGAACTCTTGCTCGAGCGACATTGTTTAATTTAGTGAAGTATCTGTGATGTGCTTGTGGCGCTAATTTGACAATCAGTGCTGTATTGTCATAACCCCTACATTGTGTGCCGTGCTGATGTCACAGGGCGACGTTGCTTGTGGTGGATTTTCCCTTTTAGTAGGAAAAAAAAAGATCAAAGAGTGTAAAGTCTGGAAATCGAGGATCAAACCTTGGGATGCAAACCTTTGCACTCATCTGTAGCTTATAAAAAAGACACCAGGATGCACTACGCTGTAAATAGTTTTATACCTGAATCTGGGTTGGATTTCTCCTTCTGCATCTTTAGAAACTGCTGAAGAAAGCTTCCATCGTTCACAAACTTGTTTGAGGTCAGTCCTTGAGATTCAGAGGTACTGAAAACACAATAATCTTTGTTAGGAAAGCAGAGGTTCATACCAAGATGGCTTGTAAGTAGTGAAATAAGGAGAAGGAGGAGGAGAATGTGCAGCAGTGTAACCTCTCTGCTGATGGCTTGCTGGGAGCTGACAGATTCTGCTTGGCTTGCTCGGCCAACTTGGCCTCTATTTCTCGCTTCTTCTGTGCTATGAGCTCCTCCTGACGCATTATAACGTTAAACTTGCTCTTCTGGTGAGCTGATTTACTTTTCCAGCCTCCTCGAGCTTTAAGAAAAACAGGGAGTGCAACATCAACATTAGTCTGAGACTTGAAAGAAGGTGAATACAAAAGAATGGGCATCATTTACTCATGTGTTCACAAACGAATGAATCAATAATTAAATAATAATAAAATAGATAGTAAAAAAACATTAGATTTATTTACATATTGTTAACATAGGAGCAATTGCGTTCTTTTTTTTCTTTTCCCCAGCCTATTCCGACATGTCTCGATTCCTGCGCTATGATTGGCTAGAAATTTACCCCCACAGCCAATCGGCCGCTCGGATAGTGTTTACTAAACAATCCAAGCACAGGGGGTGGGGTGTGTCGCAATACGGGTAGGAAAAATAGTGCTGTGAGCTAATTCAAACAGCTAGCTCAACTTAGCCTCTTCTTGCTAGCAAAATAACCACGTAAATATTGCAATTATCAGCACAGAGTCAACATGTGCTGTGACATTAAACGACTAAATTCGCAAACTATCTATTTTTATATTTTACCTGCGTCATTTGACTCCATTTCCAGGACCTATAAAGCCCGGTTGAGGCTAAAGAGAAGCGCTATTTCGGGCTCTCTTGAGAAAACAAATGTTTATCTGTGAGGTGAGGGGTGTTACAGCGCCATCTAGCGGAACGGCGGTTTCCATTTTTAATTAAATTCCACTTCCCCCATATCAGGTAAGAAGGGTCAATTATTAAGTAAACATATTTAAAGTATATTACAGTATTTAAAAAGGGTGTCATGGTAATAAATATAAGACAATACGGTTCCCCCCAATTTAAAATTGTAGGTACATTTAAATTATTTTACATGTAGTTAGTTTATAACCAATGACAGAGGACAACAAATGTCAGGTGTGTGTGTGTGTGTGTGTGTGTGTGTGTGTGTATCCTTTTTTCGGGAGGTGGTGTCGCTGTAAATGTGATCTTTACCTCATACAATATCTCCTCAGTGATGTCTCGGCCTCCTAGATTGGGGCCTTAAATTGTTATCTTTAAGGAATTCAAGTTGATCCACTTTATTGGTATTTATATGCATGAAAAGATTCTCAGAGATAAAGAGGCAACAGCCAGATACTATTAAGAAAAGAATAAAAGAGCAATAAATATAATATTTTACAAAATGGTCGATAAAAAGCATGCATTATTTACAGGCCACGTCTCATGCGGCAGAATTATTAAAACATTACCACTGACAATGTCGTGAAAACCCATGGTATAATGATTAAAAAATTTAATTGTCAATGTCTTAAAACCAACCACAAATACTCCTCATATGTAATTGCTCCAACATCCACAAATACACCCCACAACCACAAATTACCCCCCACAGGTCATTACCTCAACACCCACAAATACACCCCACAACCACAACTGCTGTATAGCACCATAATAGCAATATTATGGTGCTATACAATATTAACCACAAAAGCACCATAACTAAATACCCCTTCAACAACGACCAGCCCTCTACAGCTAAACACTGAATCAGATCTTTTGGTTCTGCCAAAAACGATGCAGAAATTATTCAAAAATAGCTTGAGTCATTATCTCTGAACAAGTATATTACAAAGCTGAAAAAAAACAGCTTGGAAACCTGCCTTCCAGTCTGAAATATTTGACTGGATTTGGATTGGCCTCTTGTCAGTCATTTTATAGACACGCCCCCAACACCCCATCACATCCTCATAAATCATCATGACGAGAAGTTGCATCTTCATAGAGTTGTAACTTGGCTTTCAAGCAGGTGAATGTCCGAGTGTATCTGTGAGTGATGTCATGTCGATAACTGTGCTAGCTAAACCATCACAAGGTTTGAGTTTTGAGGGCGGAGCTTTGTGTACATGAGTGGAAATGGGGGAGGGCTCAATGAAAGAAAAAGTCACTCAAATCAAGATTCAACTCAACCCATTTAACCATTAGAGACTCTTTTTCTCCCACAAATCTTACCTAATTCTTTTAAGTCATGAAATCAGCTCATGAGGAAAAATAAGCATGATCTCTGGTCTAGGGTTAATGTTCAAATTAGAGCTTTTAAACAGGAGCATACTGGAATAAACCTTTTAAAAGCTCTGCTATAACATACAGCCTAATTTTATTTATTATTTATTTTATTATTATTATTTTATTTATTATTTATTTAAAGTTATTTTATTTATTATTTATTTATTTTATTATTATTATTATAAAACAATAATAATAATAAAATAAATAATAAATAAAATAACTTTAAATACATTTTATTTATTATTTATTTTATTATTATTATTATTATTATTATTATTATTGTTATTATTATTTATTTTAAAGGGGAAATAAAGTTTAAGAGTTTTCAGTGAGAAGTAGTGTAAAAGGAGTAACAACATACTGTTATAAAATATTTATTATAATACATATACATTAAATACACGTTATACATATAATAATGCTTTATATATAATTATATAATGAATAAATGTGTTCATATTTTATTGCAGTTTTACCCCATAGCCACTAGGGGTCAGTGTTTTCTTTATTAAATGACGAACTTGGATTTTTTTTTTTTTCAGACACATTTGTTTACATAAGCTTTATAATGAACAGCCTACTGTTAAAGCTGTTTCTTTTCTCAGTAACCTTTACTGGATGGATCTGATGAAATGAATACATCTGCTTTTTTTCTTCTTTCTTTTTTAAATCAGATTTGAAATGTGTAATATTCTGAGCATTTTTGTGAGAAATGAAAACAACAACAACAACAACAACAACAAAATTAGGGGGACAAAATACTTTAGAATATAAGGTTCCCAAGCTGCTGTTACAATCCCGTACAATCCTGTAATAGTACTTTATTATAAGTACTGTGTCAGGGGTGTTGAGGTGAAACTGGTGGAAAATTTGTACGCATATATCAAATGCCAGCTTCAAATATTCTAAACATCATGAAGCCCTGACTTTAGGCATGAAAGAAGCTTGACAACCACCATGACAGGCAAGAGCCGGTAACCAATCAGGGCAAAGAGAGATATAGTAAGCGCATGAGAGTGTAAACAAGCCACTCTAATATTAGATATTAAGATATTACACTTTAAGATATAATTGGGTTATGCAACTGTGTCATAATTTCCTTAGCACACTTAGAACCATTTCTCAAGCATCAATGAATGTTTTAAGCACTAAGATGTTTTTTAATATACACCATTCTGTATATAACCATTACCTTCACCAAAGAACCCTTGAAGAAACCTTCAATACTAAGAATACTAAGAGTATAAAACCAGTTGATGGTGCAGTGGACTTTATAGGTCTTTATATGTGTGATAAATAACGTTACGCTGCTATTATGTTCCTCTAACAGAAGCACAAAAGACACACCATTTAATATCACACCATTGACAAGAATTTGTACCTTAAAACCCAATTTGTTGTTGGTAGTCTAGCTTTCACATGCTTACGAGAATCGACATTACCTATACACATAAACAGGAGAGGCATAAGCAATATAAACCTGAACAATGGCTAATACACATTGATACAATGATACCAGTCACCACTGGCATGGGTGCACCTCCTCAATAAACTCACAATGGCAAAGGAAAAAGTGTGAAGGCATGAATATTTCATGATCAATTACTGTGCAATTGTCCACGCATCAACATGATACGTTAAAAGTCTGCATTCATCAGTTCTATATATGTACGTACACTTTCATATTTCCCCCATAACATTTGGAGGTATGCAAGTTATTGGGTTTTGCATTGCACTTTTATGATGGTTTGTGTTCCTGAACCCACTTGTGTGTTGTGACCCTGGGTAAACGTGTAACTCGACTCTCGTCTGAGGCGTCACCCCCCAGTCCTCAGCAGGGGCGCCGTGCCACTGGCACTCCTGCTGACCGACAGCATGCATTCACGTCCAAAAAGGGCCTGCCATTCATGGCAATGAAAACGATGAAACGTTGCCATTATAATGGGGACGCAGAGGGATATCTGATCCACCTCTGTTCTTCCCAAGTCCTCATTATCGCAAGGCATTTCATAGCCGAAATATCTGCTCGCATCTCCACTGTATTGCAGCCCGACACTCACAGATTAAACCTGTGTTTTCGCATACCGTGCTTCATGTCAAGGGGAAATGGGGAACAAGCAGACCATTTTCACTCCACAGCAACTGGACGCGTATCAGGTCAGTCAGATTTCTGTTCAGGATGAGAACGCACTACTGGACCTAGAATAACCTCTGTACACTCTATAACCTCTGAACTGGAATGCAAGCCTCGGTCTCTGTTGATAGTGATAAAATTTTTTCAAATGATTGTAATTACTAGTAGCAAGTGGCAAAAAATGTATATGTATATTCAGTAAATATGTGAAGTTACGTGGCATTACCACAATACTTTCTTTCGACTTAAAATATCAATATGTATCTATAGTACTAAAGATTTTTAAATACCACAAATTTGTGGACTGTTGAAATTACAGTTTGTATATTAAAAGCATCATTTGCATTTCCATTTTGATTTATAGGACTGTACATTCTTCACCAGAAAAGAAATTCTAAGGTAATTTTAATGATTTGTTGTTCAATAATAGACACCCTGATTTATTTTAATTTTTATTTTTAGAACTTTTACCTTAATATGCCTTAATGTAACTGTTTGCTTTATGCATTTTGCATTATGATGCCCATAGAAAAGATAACAAAAATCTGTTACAGTATGTTTTTTTTGAAGTAAGAAATTAGCTGATTAACTACTTCATGTAAACAATCTTTTATTAGTCTTGTTATATCTCAGAATTATTGTGGCGTAGATGCTTTACAGTAGATTCTTGTGGGAAAGTCACTGCCTTGTACTTTGTTTTGTTCCACATCGGGCTAAATTTCTGTGCAGGAATGTGCACACTGTGGGAAACAGGGTGACTGATACCATTTTAAAGACTGGAATCGTGGAAGGCATGAGCTGGCTCTAACTATATGTCTTAACTGTACGTCATTAAGAACTTGTCTATTCAGTTTCCTTTTGTAATGAGAACATTTTCATGCACTGTAGCTTAGAAATAAAAGTCCTTTCTGCATACACCCATTTCATCCATGTTAATTTAATCAATATTTATAGCCGTTGTCATGGCAACGTGATAACGTGGTTGTAAAATATCAAGAGTATCAAGATTTAGAACTGATCAAAGGGACACTTGCAAGCCAATCAGAACTAACGTTTAGCTTTTTATTATGTAATGACTATATGATGATTTTGTTCACTAGAAGGTAGAGTAAGATTTCACTGAACACTGAAGTATAATTGTTCAAAATATTGGAAATTTGGGAGCCAAAAGAGTGGACTCTTATTGGTGGGCTGAGCCAAATGATCTGACTGACTTCCCTTCAGTAAAAAAAGACACAACATAAAGAATAATATTCTTAATTATTACATTCTTTTCTTTTTTTTTTACCAGGCTCTTTCATAGGTATCGCGATTTGGCCCCACAGCTCGTCCCGCTCGACTACACCACCCAGCCAGATGTGCGCCTGCCCTATGAGCTGATTGGCAGCATGCCAGAGCTGAAGGTACAGTATACGGGCCTCCCACTGCACTAACACTACACACTGCGCCACTCGGTCCGTGTTCCTTATCAATTATGGATCTGCTACTAATTGATCGCAGCCTTGGAGAGGTTGCGTGTCATCAGATCCCCCTGAACTTGAGAAAGCATCAACTTATAGACTCTGCTGAAGTGCAAGTCCATTACACGCCACTTCACACAGTATTACTCACACTGATCAGTAGGTCATCAGTCACAACAGGAACCAGGGATCATAATTTTCATTAGTAAACCTATCCCACAATAATCATGTAGATGTGTAAAATGTTTATGATGCATGGTTAAGCCATCAGTATATACATGAGCTTATCAAGTACACATACCTATACTCATTAGCCACTGTCACTGTCACTGTTACCATCACGCTGAGAATGGTCCCACTGCCCACATGAAATGGGGCGAAAGGTTTGTACATATAAAAGGCTCACTGTGCATTTGAAGATTGGAAAAAGACCAGGCGATGTTATTTCCTTCTTCAACTGTTAAGTTTTGGTGAGCCTGTGTTCACTGTAGTCCAGATTCTTGCTCCTGGCTGACAGAAGTTAAACACGATGTCGTCTTCTGCTGATTCTGAGATGCTTTTCTGCTCACCACGGTTGTAAAGAGTGGTTAATTAAAGAGTGGTCACTGTAGACTTCCTGTCAGCTTGAACCAGTCTGGCCATTCTCTCTCATCCACAAGGTGTTTCCGCCCACAGAACTGCTTCCTACTGGATGTTTTTTTTTTTTTTTTGCATCATTCTGTGTAAACTCTAGATATTGTTGTGTGTACAAATCCTAGGAGAACAGCGGTTTCTCAAATACATAAACCAGCCTCTCTGGAGATAACAACCAGGCCATGGTCAAATTCATTTTCTAGTTTTCGTCTTTCAAGTCAGAAAAGCCGCTTGCCTTTGAAACATGGTAAACAGAAAATTTGTAACCTTTTCTTTCAAACCAAAAAACACTAAGGTTACGGTTCTGACATCTGTCCCTTTGTGTCATTTGTACTGTCATTGGACAATGTGTGTTTGATCTATCTACTTTTGATTTCTCCTCTAAAGGCATTCTGGGGAAAAAAGGGATGTTAGTGTAAATAATCCACTTTGTCTGCATTCATTACACCTGCAGCTGTGTTTCACATGGGCCTTCTCAATCACTGCTGATGACGTGTAACAGATGTGTCAGTGAAGTGGTCTGAAAATATCAGCCCAAATGTACAGCAAATCTATGGGATGTTTCATACAGTCTGGCCTAGAAGGAAATCAGCCCCAGCCACACTACTTCAGACAATTTTGTCTAGTTTTTCTCACAATCTTTGATGGTGTTGCACTTGCTTTCACAAAATTCCAAAATAATCCACTTTAAACAATTCATCAATAGCAAATAATCTCATGTGGAGACCAAAATGAAACCTTATACTTGTCACATTTGATGTCTTTAGCTGTGTTACTTCATTTACACCAGCAGCCCCTGAGGAGGCATCTTTATATCAGTTTAGAAAAGTGTTTTGTGGTTGTGGCTTTGGAGTGATGTAACAGTAATGACATTTTTTGTCTTGTTCAGGATAACCCGTTCAGGCAGAGAATCGCAGAAGTCTTTTCAGAGGACGGAGAAGGAAACATGACTTTAGATGATTTCTTGGATATGTTCTCAGTGCTGAGCGAAATGGCACCAAGGGATCTAAAGGCCTACTATGCATTCAAAATCTATGGTCAGTCCTAGTCAGAATAATTCAACCCAGATTACAGTATATATACACACACAGACACACACACCATGCCAAAACTCTCACAGGCCAGTGTATCTGTGGTCTCATTATTAATGATAATGTAGTTTAAGATGACTATAGGTCAGAGACACATGTACAGGAACAAAGATCATCAGCTTTCTATTGTGATAATCACCTACGGGCCAGCAGAGAATACTTTAAGGAAAGGTGTAAATAATGCACAAGTTTATTAGAGCACGGTCTATCTCCAAACAGAACTCCAAACAGAACACAATGTGTGTGTGTGTGTGTGTGTGTGTGTGTGTGTGTGTGTGTGTGTGTGCCTGAGGCTGTCTAATTAAACATGCTATCAGATTAAGACATTTTACAGCAGCACATGGTCCATGGCCTCCGAAGGTCAAGAGAAAGTTTTCATTTATTATTTACAGACAGTAAACAAAAGGAGCTCTGCTACAGGGATGACTGATGGTAACAGAAGTCCCAATACCAGTTATGCATTTAATTTAATCAAACTGTAGCACTGCAGTGGAAACCATATCAAGAACCCCTGATAGATTTCATTGTATATATAGTAAAACTGACAATTCGACTTTCATCCTAAATGTAGTTTGGTTTGCACTGTAACTACAAAGCTAAAATTCACTCGTTTAAATATCGACGACAAAATCGTGACATGTTTGGCGAACCGATTAAGTAGTGTAATTGAACTTCTCACGGTCAGATTGTTCAGTAAATGTGATTATCAGGCACCATATGACACACTATTGGACAAAAAAACAAACACTTTAGCTAAAACAGGAGGAACAGCCATCTTGCCATCTTGAGGCAATCTCAGGCAGACTTGGCTAGCTGTTTAAAGTCTGAAGGTGGAATTGTAAATTTGGAGTTATTCAGATGTTTTTTCACTCGTATGCTGGCAGGAGTGTGTGTGGTCATGAAGTTGATTGGAAAAAGAGAGATAGAGCCAGGCTAACAAGAAGTCTCTCAATCTAGCTAGCATTAGCAATGAATATGATAAATATTTATGAATACGACTTAAAAATCCTGTCAGGTTAACCACCTAGCTAGAATTAGCAATACAGGTGATATTTATGAATATATCCTCTCAGAGAGTTTTGTCTGGTAGGCCATGTTAGCTAGTTGGCTAGCTTTGGCAGTGAATTGCTCTGATTCAATTGATAATAGATTTAATTGGATTTATATATTTAGACTTATTGTGCTATTTTGTTGAACTGTTTATGTACAAGTATTGTTACTAAGTTAAACAGTGTCCTTCGAGGAGCGTGTATTGATTTAGGCATGCTAATCCGAATTTTCAATTCAACCTCCCTAGTCAGTTCAATTCAATTTTATTTGCGTAGCATTTTTAACATTGTCACAAAGCAGCTTTGCAGAAATATATAAATTCAGGATATACATTTTAAATTTATAAATGTATCCCTAATGAGCAAACCAGAGGTGATGGTGACAAGGAAAAACTCCCTGAGAGGACATGAGGAAGAAACCTTGAGAGGAACCAGACTCAAAAGGGAACCTCATCTGGGTGACACCGGAGAGTGCAATTACAAATAATTCCCTTCTATAACTGTGTACTACATGGTCAAAAAGTGCAATTGTGTAACCAGGAAAATTCATTATAGTCTTCACATGAAGCCTATTTTGATGAAGTTATCAAATGTTCACTGATGGAGACTTGAGTGCAAAACTGTTCGTGGAAATTGCAGTCCTAAAGCTATCAAAGCAATCTTGTTATGTAAGTAAATTCAAGATTCAAGATCATCTTTATTGTCATATGTACTTTGATACAAAATTATTTTGTTTTTCCTCACGAGAAAGACAGGGTAGAAGGGCAACAAACAATAAATTAATTAAAAGACGATAAAAATACAAAAAATGTACAATAAGGAACAAGGCAGTACGAATTATAAAAATAAACAATCACTCATCTGTATGCAACATTCATAAATATAGCATACTATACTTGTTAGCTACATTAGCTTGTAGCTCTAATACACAGTTTTGGACACCATGTATTGCATGTATTGGATGAGAGACTGTATTTGGGGTATTTGGGTGTACTTTACATTAATTGTGTTATAAAAAATACTACTGTATTATTTTTGGTTAGTTAGTTAAAAAAATGGTAGCATATTTTTCTATGATATCTTTTCAGTATATACTACAGTGTGTGTGTTGTTCTAGGAAAATCAAAGCAATCAAAACTGGGAATTCAACATTGCTGTGGTATATCAGTAAAACAATATTAATGACCCCATATGTGCTTGTTGAACATCCCATTCCAAAGCCATGGCATTAATATGGAGTTAACATGGATATTCTCAGTGGGGTTGAAGTCAGGGCTTTGTGCAGGACACCCGAGTTCTTCCACTCCAGCTTTGGCTTTTGTCTTCATGGAGCTCGCTTTGTGCACAGGGACACCGTCATGCTGGAACAGGTTTGAGCCTCTTAGCTCCAGTGAAGGGAAATTATAATGCTACAACATACAAAGACATTCTAGACAATCATGTGTCTCCAACTTTGTGGCAGGCCCACATAGGTGTTATGGTCAGGTGTCCATAAACTTTTGGCTATATAGTCTATACACTTTTCGCACACCTAACTGAAATGAGCTCATTGTATTTATAAAAAAAAAAAATAGTAATAAGGGTAGAAAGGGAAAGATTCTGAAATTGTTGCTGCTGAAGTAAACATTTAGTCTGGACCTCTTCTGGATGAACAAGCTCACGCGGAATGAGATGACCGAGAATGAAGTGAACATGGTGTGTGAAAAAGTCCTTAACGAAGCTGATATGGACAACGATGGCCGTCTGTCACTGGAGGATTTCCAGCACATGATCGTGAGAGCACCAGACTTCCTCAGGTTAGAGCTACTGCACATGTGAGGCTCATGAACAGAGCTGTAACTGTGACTAATCTTCTCTGTATAGTTATCGTTACTCTAGTGGCCTTATTATTATTATTATTTTTTAAACAAAGGTTCTTAAATAACGTGAACAATTATCTGAACCCATTTTTGGGTATTTAAAACCGGTGGAAATTAAACTCAGCTCTGAGATCATTTTTTTTAAGTCTAACTGTAGATCTCATATCTTTCCAGCACATTCCATATCAGAATATAAGACAAGTCTTTGAGGACCAAATGGATTAAAGGACAAAGCTCTTCTCTGAACAAACGGAATGTAGACAGCACAGGAAATTGCCGATGAGAAGCAGGAAATACGGCACCTGGCCTCGGAAACGTTTACAGCACTCTTCTTCTGAGAACAATAAATCAACAGTGAAATGCATCACACCAAGATGTTGCACTTCCTCCATCTACACTTCGTGTTTTAGTTTCCCTATTTATTTATTTTTTATTTCAATGCAACTTTTGTTTAATGAAACTACGTATTGTTTCTGAGAACTGAGGATTCAGCAGACGCCCTTTATAAACGACAAATCAGCTCTACCAAGGATTAAAACGAAGCACAAATGAAAAACACAAAAACATCTTCACTTCTTAAAAGAATCTTATTTTAATAAATCAAAAGCACTGATATCTACAAAATTGTAGACAATTTCAACGATTTTTTTAGAAAGTACAGTACAATTTAAGTAGATCTCTTTTTAGAGTGTTATTTACAATTGTTCCTTTTTTTGTCGTTTTTATTATTTTTTTCAAAATGTAACAACTTTCTTCTCCCCGTTCACCTCGCGATCAAAAAAAATTAAATGAACATTCGTATAAAAGAAATGAAGACGATATGAATGACAGTGATTTCGAAATAAAATAAAAGATCTGACAGTTGAACACTATTAACTGCTTGAAGAGGCTTGATGCAGCTGGCAGAACTGCGGAAACTTCAGGAAGCACTACTGGTTTAATAAACACTCTCCCCTCTGCTTTACTTTTAACCCCCGATCTCTACGCTCGCACGCTCGGGGTGGCGCTCGACCACAAGGTGTGCGCGGGAAGGGAAATAAAAAGGAAAGCACTGGCTCGGGCCGTCGCGCCGGTCGCATCAAAGCCTGATCCACTGCTGCGTTACAGGTTTATCGAAGCAAAACACACTGAATGGTGGAAACTGCAATTCTCACTCAATACAATCTATACAAGACTCTTAGTATTCAAGAGTCACTGAATTGCACAAAAGCGATTGACAAAGCAATAAACAGAGACTATGGGAATGTCTTTAAGAAGTGTAACACAAAAATAAACCTACTGCACAGAGAGAGAGAGAGAGAGAGAGAGAGAGAGAGGGACAGAAATATGCAAAAATATAAGAGGTCAAAAACGTCACCTTCATAATGCATAGATCTATAATGAGAGATCAAGTATTAGTAATTAAGAGTTTACCGTCTTACAATCCTTTAGAGTGTCCATTCCCCACGTGTCCCACACCCGACCTCACCCTGACCCGCTGTCCCAGACATGGACAAACTCGTAGGAAGTACATACATTTAGACTCTTTGGGAGGAAAGAAAAAAAAAAAAAAAAAAAAAAGGTGCTAAGGTTTCTTTCATCCAAGCCAGCTTTTCATCATCTCAAGCTTTCATCGAAACAAAGAAATCAATGCTCCTCTCAGTGAGATCTCTCTCTGCTTCCCCGAAAAGAAACTGTAAAAACACTGTTTTTTTTTATAAAACTCTTAATCGATAAGCAAAATGTTCCTTCACTTTTTTTATATTACGGGTGTCTTAGCGCTGGTAGGTTAACGGCTCTCCTGGCCTATTGCTAGCTTTGAATAAGATACATATTTATAACATGTCAGCGAAGATGAGAAGAAGAGAAAGCAGCTGCCAACATAAATGACACGAGCAGCTGTTCTTGCTGCAGAGAAGTCCAGTCATGTGAACTATCAGAATCTGAGCGCGCACAGGAAATGGGCGGGAAATGGCGAAGAATCTTACTGTGCGCATGATGCCATCTATGGTCTCGAACAGGAAGTGACAAGTGTGTTATGGGTCTAGTCAAATCTTAGGAAAGAAAGAAAAAAACTAAACAGCTGTTTCCTTTTGCGTAAATAATGTCTGCTTTTCTAAGCCAAATCAGACGCAATATAAAAGCCAACACTGAAGAAGAGATGAGAAAAATAGATCGATTTTTTCTTCTTAAGGCTTGAATCAAATTTCTTGTCTTGGATCTGAATAAATATTCAGTTACTTCGTGCTAACTCAGACATAAGGAAGGCTGAACCGAAGGCTGCACTCTGAGGTTGGCTTGCTGGGTGCAGTTTCTTGGGACAGTTTATAACAGGGCAAAAAAAAAAAAAAAAAAAGCACCCTTGTTCTTTTAGTTGGTTATACAGCTGATTGAACACAAAAAATTTCTTGTTCATGCGATTAATGAAGACTTTTTTATGACAGAATTTTATAGCCTTACAACAGACGTTTTACTCGGTGACAATTAAATTTAATCATAAAAGTTCAAGACGGGGCAAAAAGTCAGCGCAAATTGAAGCAAAAAATGTTTCTTTTTGTAAACTGTACTGTTTTGTGATTGTCTAGAAAAGAAAGCATGAGGGAGAAATGATCCTCAACGTGTCAGACCAAACTCCAGGAGGACCAGAAGGACATTATCAGCTTCTGTGCTGCAGAAAGAGGACTGATGAGACTTGTGAGACTGAATGGGAATGTGTTATTTAGGGTACAATCTTTAGTCATGAAGACATGACGACGACAATAACAAAAAGCTACGCAAGCCTGCCATGGCCTGTTCAGGAAAAGGGCCGTAAGCTGGAAGAAACCGCGTATCAGTGGAAGCAGGTGAGAGGAGCTGAGCACTCCAGCAGTGCCAGGGCTGGAAGCAGAGAGGTGCTGAGACACAGAGAGAGAGAGAGAGAGAGAGAGAGAGAGAGTGAGAGAGAGACAGAAGTGCTAAAAACAAGAGCACAGTCCAGTTGAGTCCAGCCCCAGGGTGGAGGACAGTAAGGCCTTGGTCTTCACAGTAGAACACAGCGGAAGAAGCTGCTCTTTTTCTGTTGCTCGGTGGTGATCTTCACTCCTTGATTGCTGCCTTGGGGATTGTTACCCTCCACGTCGCTCTCTGTACTCTTCCTTTTCCTAATTTTGTTGGTCTCGGGTTGAAGGAGAGACGAGACGAAGTAGAGTTTACCTCTATAAATAACTGTATATCTGTAAGAGCACATAAAATAAGAACAGGCTCAAACAGGACTTGTGACATGACTGGAATGGTCACAGAGGCGCGAGTTAAATCTGACATGGATGAAGTGCACGGATTAATATTATTCTGATTATAATTTTTCTGATATCTGATTAATGACCAAAGATACACAGGAAAACTGTATGATCAGAAATCCAAAGTATTTCTGTTTGTCCTGAAAAAGATTTGTACTGGTTCTGACAGACTACTGTGTGTGTAGTGTGTGTGTTGTCTGGGTTATGTTCTTGTGATACAGTATGTGAAAACCTATCGACAGGGAGTAATGCTAGCTCCAGACAGATGAACAGATAATAAAAACCATCTAGCACTTCATACAGAACCAGCTCTGTTTTAGTTTTCTGGTGCCAAAAGTTTTGGTACTTTGTGCAGTAGAGAAAGGCTTTAATTGTCCAGAACTACCTGTGATGGAAAAGCATCCCAGTTAACTCTGAATAATTTCGGTACAATTGGGTAAAAGGAAAAAAAGAAAAAAGGGAAAAGAGAGAGAGAGAGAGAGAAAAAAAGAAAGTCATGTTATGATCAATGTCAGTGATGAAAAAGGAGAAAGGGTCCTACCAGTTTCGTGTCCATCTTCGCTTTAATGTCTCTAGCGAGTGTTAAGAATGCCTAAAAGCAGAGCAACACAACGCACATCATCACACATTTGCAATCAGGAGCGTTTTTTTTTTTTTTTTTTTAATAATTTCCTTCCTGACTCACTGCTGACTCACGCTTCACTTTTTTAATTCATTAGAAGAGGCGCTCTGTTCTACTAGAGCAGTGCTGACACTTTTACATAATAAAAGGTGTACATGATAAAGTTTTCGTTAGCCTGATATCATGTGTTTCTTTAGTTCACAAAATGACTGATAAATGAACTGACTGCAGTGGATTCAGTCATTATTTTGCTTGCAAACAACAACAACAACAACAGTTGCCATGTGCAAAAGAAGGTGAATCATTACCAACACACCGGGCTGCTCCTGGCAGCCAGACCAAGCTGATCTTGTGAAATAAGATGTATAGACTGTTATCTGTGCAGGAATAGCACGCCATCTTTACTGATCTCTGTAACTGCACTACCTGTTTTGGTTCACTCACGTTCGTCTGGCTTGACTTCCTTGAATGTCTTGCACCTATTCAAGCTGTAATTTCAGTGATTACTAATGCGGTCTGTTATTTTAATCTAGCATTAACGGTGGATGAAAGTAACCTAAAAACTAAAAGACAGTATCATTTGTACCTTCCTGAACACAGCTACATCAGTAATATTCGTCCTGTTTAAATCAAGCTCATGGTAATGCAGCTAAACCTGCGGATTGGCTCTGTTGCGTCAGTGAGCTTCACGCCGGTGGTGTAATGCCGTGACGTGCGCATCTGTGCTTATTTCGTCAAATGACTTCCACTCGGCTGAACAGACGAGTCAGATCTCTAACAAATTACATCAACGATGCTCCTCTGATAGAAGTAACAAAGCTCAGACTGTGCTTTACTTCAAGAGAGTCTATATTAATGTGTGTGTTAGATCAGGTCTGCACACGTCACTCACGTTTTCCACGTTGATGTTGGCCTTCGCGCTCGTCTCCATGAACTTGATACCATACTCTAACGCCAGCTGAAGAGAGAAGACACAGCATTCTCGTCAATCATTCGCACCGAGGCCAACGTTACTGACAGGAAGATCCTAGCAGTGTTAGGTTTTACATCTGGTTAAATGATTTTAATGTACAAAAGTCTCAAATCTAATACGTTACAGTAAAATACTGTACAGTACAATCTTTTAACATCAGCTGCATCAGCACATCTGTACAGTGCAGAAAATGGGGGAAGAGGGCAGGATGTCAAAGGTAGCAGTTAATAACACCTGCTATCAAAACACCTGTCAATCATTCCAGATTTGAGTGTGGATTGGCACACATCTGGCATTTGTTTTTGGACCTTTTTTCTTCTGACGAGGTAAAACGTACAAACTCACTATTGGACATCGTCACATGAGACGACGTTTTACACGTTTATGCATAAATATTGGCAAGTCTTACAGTCCTGATGTGATTTTGGAGAGAATCTAGGAGTAACGTTAGTTAGATAGCTAATCTGTCCCCGTCCCCGTCTCCCCCAGATGTGCGCCAAGCGACGGTAAGTAAACAGCAAGGCAAAAGTTTGGTCTAACCGCTACTTAAGTAAATTGGTTTTGCTGCTGGTGGGTTTTTAAACGTTTGGTCTGATCATTATCTGAGTTTTCAGGATGCCTCTCGTAGCAATGGCTAAACTGCAGATATTGATATTCATAATGTACAAAGATATCGTCTTAATATGACTTGCGTTTCTTATTGCACTCTGAGGTCAAATTACGTTTAACCTCTGGTTTGTATTTAATTAAAAACAGACGTGTCTTTATGAGTGACTGCAGTGGTAGCTCAGTGGTTTAAGTCCCAGGGAAGTGTTATCACAGTGAAGTTACCACTGACGGAATGAGGGAAGTGATGTAACCGCTCACACAACTAAACAGAGATGAATCAGGATGTGTTGCATGTCTAACAAACGAAAGAATAATTATAATTATCACAGTAACCTGTGCTCAGCATGTCAGAGAGACTTCTCAAGGCTGAAATCAAAAATCTATGTGGGCGGGACAAGCGATGTCAGACTTGTGATTGAAATGAAAAACAGATTTTAAACCACAGACAGACAGACAGACAAATCACACACATGGAAAGACATCATGACAGATAACTTGCATAGTCTGCGTCCCTCACCTTCTCTCCTCGGTCTTTGGAAACTTGTCGCTTCTCATTGATGTCACATTTGTTGCCCAGAATCATCTTCTCCACGTCTGCTGATGCATGCTGGATAAGATGCAAAAGGTTAGAGATGAGATCATGATTTCTTTCGTGCAGCATTTATACGATCAGTAATCCTCACCTCTTCTATGTTTCTAATCCAATTCTTGATGTTGTCGAAGGACTTCTCATTGGTGATGTCATACACCAGCATAATGCCCTGATCACATTATTGAATACAGGAGTGTGGTTAGATATTATTTATAGATGTGGCATTTCAAAAATGCACTATGTTCATGAACTCACCATAGCGCCTCTGTAATACGCCGTCGTGATCGTCCTGAATCGTTCCTGTCCTGCTGTGTCCCTGCATGTCACAAAGTTAAACTCTATGAGATTAAGGATCCATATCAACTTCCACGGATAGCCAGGAGTCAGACTAGCACTCGGGTTTGTATTCACTGAATATCTTATTCCACCATTTAGGTTTTAGGACAACTCATACACCCGCTTCTTTAAGTCTATTCATCTATTCATCTATTACTTAGGAAGTGAAAGAATTCCTAAACTAAGAGCTACACACGTGTGCTAAAGTCATAAATGAAATCACAATTCACACTGCCATGTTTCAGTATAAGTAATAAGTAATCTGAAAATAAAATTGGTGATTTTGTACATGAAAACTAATCTAAAAGTTTAGTACGTACCAAATAAGTTTCGCTAATTGTAAGCCTAAACAAACGGTACATTGTAAATTCATTACAGGACAATTCCTAACCAGAGTATTGACTAACATGGTCGCCTTAATTAAATATCATTATGACGCATAACTGACTGTAATCACAGTTTAGTAGTTGCTATAAAGGAAGATATCAGATGATAAACGGTTGAGAAAGAGCTGAAGCATTACTCATGAACCTGCACTGCATTACTGCATGAGCATAGTTATTAAATCCATGTAATACTGCGCAACACCTAGCAGACGAAGTAACTGCATCCCTGGTTAACTTCTTAATAATCTCCCTCGCAAAGGAGACAACGTAGGTTTAAAGCTCGTTATGATTAAATATTTCGAACACATTAACTCTAATTTTTATAAACATGAACCCGCTCAGTTTCTGTAGCAGATCCTCTGCTGTGACTTAACCACTCGCATGCATTTAAGTTATTTTGCTAAAGACAGCTCATCAGACCAGAGGTGAGCTACAGGGCCGGAGATATTTTCGTTTTATTCAGCCTCTCTGGTCTGTAAATCAGTAAATCGAAGACAGCTTTGTTGTAGATGAAAACAGAACGTTTAAATGGACAAAAAAATGTTTGTGTGTTGATAAAGAATGCATGTTTTCCCCCTTACATTAAATTCACACCAATGTCTGTCAGTTCAGAGTCCGTGGTGACAGGAAGCAAAACTAGCAAACAAAATACGCTATCGTTTCTATAGCAACAGTTCATACATAGTGACACAGTAGGGCAGACACTCCACATGAGCTAAGCGTTTTAGTAAACGGATTAAAAATGTGTTGTTTAATAAAGAAACGTGTATAATCGCTGATAGCGTCGGTGAAGTTTTCTGTAAGATGTCATTTATTTTACTTTTATAGAAGGAGTCTCCAGCGTCAGCGCTTTGTAACAGTCAGGAAGTTTTTTCGCCACAGGAAAGTCTTTGTGCTTTTTCTCTTTTTCTCTGTAATACGACAGAGGTTTTTGGTCTAACTAAATTCAAGAGTGAGGATTAAAAAAAAAAAAAAGTAAGCTGCTATAATGTAAGTGATAACAGGAACTGACTTGTCTCTAACATTAAGAGTAAGTATAAAAGAATAAAAAGTATGGCATGACGTTCTTAAATTAATAATAATAAAAAAAAAAGCTATGGTGTAAGAGGAATAAAACACTGGATAACACGATGCATGATTATTGGAAAACATCTGGATGATGACAGTAACTCAGTTTTGTGTCGAGCCGCACCGCACCATGCTGTCGTCGATTGTTTTCCTCTAACAGCACGACTTCTTATAGGGCTAAACATTAAAAGTAAACGGTGCTGCAAGAAATTTATGCCAAGGGCCTGGTGTACAAAGCGAGGATGAGTGGAAGCCGTGACGGTCCGTCAGCCTGCGACATTACCTGCAGACTCAGGTTTAAAAGGAACCTGAATCAGCTGACAGTTCATGTGAGGCCTTCGAGCAGGAGACTGAAACATACCATATCTGTAACTTGATCTTCTTGCCGTCTAACTCTATTGTCCTAATCTTGAAATCAATACCTGCAAGAAAACAAGCAGATCAAGCAAGGTGTAAACATTCAGCTGTACGGATTATCGCTCAGATCTGCGATTCTTCATTTGTCTGAATAAGCCATGATAGAGCTGATATAGAGTTCACTTCCTTTAATACTGATCCTAACTTCTATAATGGGCATTAAAACACTTCCTCAGATTGAGACTAAATAATAGAGCTGATACTAAAGAGTAACAGTGATGGAAACCTGCTAGATATGTGCACCAGATGCCATGTTTTACATACACAGATTAAAAAAAATGTTATAATGCATCTGATGAAGTTGAATTGATAAAGTGGGTTGTACCTAGCTGACTTAGCTAAGAAGGTTTGCAACAAACATGGCGGTTAGTTTTACTGACACACCAAAATACCTCCTTTATCCTAAGAAATTCATCTTAAACGAAAAATAGTGTTAGTTTTTATTAGTTAGATGAAGTATCTAGTTAAGCAAATACTGCTTACTCATTAGCCAGTTAGCTAACCTCACTCCTTCCGTAATGATAGGATGGAGACGCTGAGTGTGTGTGTGTGTGTATATATATAGGCTCTTGGCTAAGCAGCTATTTAATGTTGAAGCCAATAAACAAACATATATATATTACTACAATAATATAAACTCGTATGTTGTTTCGGCTTCATTTTAACATGTTCAATTATTGACAAATAAAGTTTGGTGCGTCAACCTAGAAAACGGTCCAAAGAGCTAGCTAACAGGTTGAAGCTAGGCAGGGAAACTAGCTAACATATCGAAACCAGACTGTAACCAAGGAAGCTGGCACATATTTAGACTGTTATTTCAAGGACAAAAGGTGATAAAAGACAAAAAAAGCGACTGGTTAGAATACAAGTTAATCCAAGTACATGTGTAAAGAAAGAATTAGCCAGTAACACAGCTAGCTAGCTAGCTTTAGCAGCTAGCGTTTAGCTAGGCTAGCGCGGAACATGTCACTGTCACTGTAGTTCACAGCTAAGCCAAAGAATTAACGCACCTATAGTTGAGATAAAAGTCGAGTTAAAGGCGTCTTCTGAAAATCTGAACAACACGCAGGTCTTCCCGACTCCCGAATCCCCGATCAACAGCAGTTTAAACAAATAATCGTAAGTCTTCGCCATACTTGAATAATTTGCGGAAATCCCGCCCGGCAAATTTGCTTAGTGGCGCCGCGTACACACAGCAGCACAGAGCAAAGAGCAGCAGCTCTCCCAGGCTCCGTCCCAAACCGCACAGCGCCCTACTGCCGAGTGAGTCCACTTACCGTAACACGCACTAGCGCACTACTCTAGCGTACTCATAAGTGCCGTGATATGCGGTTTGGGACGTGCATGGGAGAGCCAGGAAACTGAAGCATTGCACATTGAACACAACACATTACCTTAAAAAGGGATGGATACTATAGTTTATATTAAACTATAATTAAAAATATTAATACACTTTGTGTCCAAAATCTCAACGCACATTCATGAACAAAACATCAAGATATAAACTGTACATTGAATAAAAAAAAACAAAACACTTACCTCAAAAAAGGGATACTTTATATTATACAGATTGATTATTTCTATTAAAAATAATATTCATTTACACACACACACACTTTTTCATTTTGGGTCCAAAATCTTAAAGCACATTAATGAAATAATCTAATTGCTACAAATAATGAAAAGTGTTACTGTGCCTGTTTATGGACATTTTAAATGCATGTTGAACATTAAAAAAATAAAGATACTTTATATTAAAAATAAATTAAAAAAATAATATTCACTTATAAGACACTTTTCATTTTGGGTCCAAAATCTTAAAGCACATTAATGAAACTGTCTAATTACTACAAATAATATATAAATCATATATTATAAGGCCTACTTCTAGATTTAAAAACGCCTACAGGGGTCCCATCCCTAAAGCATATCATAATTCAAGAAAAAAATCACATACGCATTTGACTTGTCATGTTTTTTTCTCAGCTTTTACTCAAGATACCTGAAATATTTTCACATCTCTAACCATCACAGCCCAATCTTTCATTTAATCATATGATACTCTCATTTATGACAACAGAAATAGACATTTGGTGAAAATGTAAAAAAGAAAAGGAAAGTTTATTGTGGTTTAAAAAGTACAAAACAGAGCCATCGTTTCCAGAAAAGCAGTTGAGGGGGAAAAAAAACTTCATTTGACACTTTTCAGTCACTTCACATTAACCTCTGAAACTGGAAAAACAATCCCTTAAAAATACCACGCATCATATCTGTAGATCTAATATAAACTCAATTCTGTAGGTGTGAATAATGCGTCATAGATGTTTTCCTTTGTTTGAATGGCGTGTTTTTGAACCTTGAACGGCGTTTCATAGACTCCTGATTGGTACGGATGTGAAATAAATAAATACAGGAACGTGGAATGGACACATTAATGCAGGAAACACTATCAGTATGGTCTGTAACTGGGGAAGACGTCCCAGGCCCGGGGTAACAGGAGGCCCAAAGGATGCGGCGATGCGGGGAATAGGCCCATTGGATCAAAAAATGTTTGTTAAAGGTTAGGTGTTATGCATGGCAGGTGTGAACATCATCAGAATCACTTCAAATTAGTCATTAGCAACATCACCTTTTGTGATATAATATATAATTATGGGTCACTTGGCAACATAAAGAAAATGTGTGGGTGGATGTGGAATAAAAATAAAAAGGCATGACTCAGGCAACACAACAGAGCAGTAAAATTTAACCACAAACACACCCAAACCTACACACACACACACACACACACACACACACACTCTCACACACTCTCACACACACACACACACACACACATTTGGAATGTTGTTTGTTGTGATGGTTTCTATTTTTTCTTATTCACAAGCTGTTGAGTTCTTGCAGTGTTTGATCCAAGACTTGGTTCAAATTCAAGTTCTCTTCTTTTGCATGCGCTACGTTCTCTGAAAGAAAAAGTATTCATTCGGTAAGTAACGTCATGCAACTTGACTTTGTACTGTGAATACGACAATACACATACGACAACATACAACTGATCTCACAGAAATCTGGTTCAAAGTTGAGGAATGATAGAAAGAAGAAGTAATAACTGGCTGTAATGTATTGTGCTGTAATCTTGAAGTTATTTCGCTGTCATTCGTGAAGCTAACAGCTAAAGGGGAATTCCTCGTCATATTCACACCTGTGACATCATGAGCTCTGAAGGTGCGATCTAGTGCGAAACCACCAGAAACCACTCTACATCTGTTGTCTAGGCAACCATACTTGTTTTTTTAAACTTTAATCCCTGTTTATTAATCTTTATAATTAGCATGGCATCTAAGATGGCACCAGGATCTAGTTTTTAATGAAATTCTGTTTTTTTCCCCTGGTTAAACTTCTTTCTTCATTTTGTTGATCTATTTTCATGTTGGTTAACAGTTTCCTGCACTACCCACAATGCTACCCACGACTACCTGTTCATAGTGGTGCCTGTGAGATTGAAAGGTTGAAACCTATTAGTTGACTTGGAATTACTACTCAGAATTTCAGAAGGGTGTCTTCAACTCTTCAAAGTTCAAAGAATGATGCCAGGTCAAACAACATGCCATCACTTTAGCTGATTTTATAGTAGTATTTACTTCAGCTCATTCAACATAGACATAGCAATTGGTTAAATCTATAACACTGATTGTACAGTTTGCTGAAAGTAAATACATAAACCCATGATCACTGATTTTAGCTGGCTAGAATGTTGTTAACAAGACACACACTTTCATGGAGTCGTCCATTTTGTTCCCACTTTGTAGCTCAAAACTGATGTAATTCTTGATTCTGAGTTAAGCTGAATGAATGTAGCTTCAGTGCTTGCTTCATCTCTACCTAAAGAAAGTAATGCAGCGGCACTTTAGTCCTTTGGTCTGTCCAACTGTATTTACTCCTCATCTGTGGCTGACCATCTGATAGCTCAGCTTCCAAAGCTTCAACTTTCATGCTAATATCACTCGGTGGTGTCAGGCATCATTGTGTTGTATAAATGCATTGCATTCTGTAACTCCGAGTACAACATTTGCTGTCTCCATTCTACACTGGGTTTCTCATTAACATGACACTGAACATTGCTGGAAAATGGTGAGTGTGAAAAGAAGCTCTTTTACAGCTGTTACTTGACCATGGAGATAGCTAAGGCTGCATATTTGGAAATCTGGCCCTAGCAGGATATCATGTGGGTATCTTTGGTGTACTGGAAATATTCATGTTGTTCACGAGTATACTTGGTTTAATAGACACCCGAGACATTTTAATTAACCAGGATGACTGAAAATATTCACAGTTTCACAAAGGAAGGAAAGGCTACAGATGATGAAAAGAAAGAGGCAGTGGAAAGAGAAAAGAGAAAGGAGATGGTGAAAAGAATCTTTATTTTCAGCAGAGTTACTTAATTATCTTTATTAAGCTCTTTATTAAGTCTTTGGTATTAAAGCCAGACTCCAGAACACTGTAATACAGAATCCAGGCACACTTATAGAAAAGAAAATGACAGAGAGAACGAAAAGGACAAAGAGGAAGCGCACTGTTGAATCGGCTCAGAAGCCGAAGCAGACTTTACGCATTATAGCAGCTTGTGAACTGGGTAAGAGCTGATCCAGAGCTCCCTAACGAAGCTCCACTTCTCAACGCTTCAGTAGCACCTGTATTGTGTGGCATGCGCCTTTTACAATGGAACAAATCGCAAATAGGTATGATAGTTAAGGCACTCTTGTTCATCACGTCAAGCGCCGCCGACACAACACGCTGCTGAAGATTCATCTATAAGGAAGTCATGTCATTTAGGGCGTTATCCAGCTCTTCGCATATCGCCTTCACTTTTAGTTTCTGATTGTACAATTCATCTGGAGGTCAAAGGTCAGGGGCCCAGAAGAGAAGAGATTCAGCAGAAGGAAGAGGGAAAGAAATTGTGAAAAAATGAGATCATAAGAGGGTGAGGAAAAGATTACTATGAATTACTATCCATGCAAGAAAAAACGAATAAAAAGTGAAATGCTACGAAATATAATAAGGTTTAAGGTTTAAGCGTCTTTCTGTACAAACTACACAATCAGGTTGGTTTGTCTGGTTTCTCTAAAGAACATAATCTCTACTGCTTAATGATGATTAAAAGCCATGCAGCAGGCGTTCATGCAGACAAAGGTTAAATTCCAACTGATAACCTGCCCTGGTCAAACACTACTCATGACATCATGGTATAAATTTCTGCTGATCAGGAGGGAAGCACTGGCTAAACACTTTTTTTCATTAAAAAAAAAACTTTCCTTCCATCTAACTAGTGCTGCCAGTTCAGAATTAAAGCACCTCTGGAAACAGATATATATGAAAAATACATGAATAATTAATTTGACAGTAATATTAATATACACCCACTGGCCAATTTAATAGAAACATCTGTACACCTTCTTCTTCATACAATTATCCAATGAGCCAATCATTTGGCAGCAGCGCAATGCATAAAATCATGCGGATACAGGTCAAGAGCATCAGTTAGAGCTTCATCTGAATGGAGAAAATGTGATCTCAGTGACTTTGACAGTGGCATGGATTTTGGTGCCAGACGGACTGTTTTAAATATTTCGGAAACTGCTGATTTCCTGGGATTTTTGCACAAATGTTACTTTTACACAGAACATAAAAAGTACAGCAAAAAAGTAAAAACATCCAGCGAGTGGCAGTTCTGTGGGTGGAAACACCTTGTTAATGGGAGAGGCCAGAGGAAAATGACCAGGCTGGCTCGATCTGACAGGAAGGCTTCGGTAACTCAAATAACCACTCTTTACAACCGTGGTGAGCAGAAAAGCATCTCAGACATCACAAGACTTCAAACCATGAGGTGGATGGGCTATAACAGCAGAAGACCTGTCAGCCGAGAACAGGAATCTGAGGCTACAGTGGGCACAGGCTCACCCAAACTGGACAGCTGTGTGTGAAAATCCCAGGAGATCCGCAGCTACTGAAATACTCAAACCAGCCCGTCTGAAACCAATAACCAGCCACTGTTAAAGTCACTGAGATGAGATTTTTTCCCCATTCTGATGTTAACATTAACTGGTCTTTTGTATTTAACAGATTATAGGATATAACTGGATCTAAATTTCACTGGCCTCATTTGGTTTGCTGCATTCTGATTTAGGTGTGTACATGAAGGTTTATTATTCAAACTGAGCAGACTAAGAATATTAGACTGCATGTATTAATGGACTAGGGTGAATAGGAGTGCTTCTTACCCTCAAGGTCATCAATAGTCTTTTCCAGTTTGGATACAGTTTTCTCTGCAAACTCAGCACGCGTCTCTGCCTGCAAAGAGAAAGAGAAAAACAAACACATAAGAGTCATTGGCACAAGCTCAGTAAAGCAGATAGCAATTTCTTAAATGGATTTCAAGTCATCTCACCTCTTTCAGTTTCTCATTGAGAAGATTGATCTCTTCTTCATACTTGTCTTCTTTATCTGAGTACTGTGACGAAACAGCCACTCAAAAGTTCATGTATTGGAACCAGCCGCACCAATCACACACATTCATAGAAATAAACAAAGACACACCACATACACAAATACACATGACTAGCGTACCTTCTCAGCCTGGGCTTCAAGGGACTTCAGGGTGTTAGTTACATTTTTAAGTTCCTCCTCCAGATCTCCACCTTTGCTGTAGAGCAGATAGAGAAACGCTCATCCACCTGATTTCTGGTTGCAATTTTCATGTTCTCATTAAACACATGGAGGTGTACTTACAGTTCAGAAACCTCTGCCCTTTCCTCTGCTCTCTCCAAGTCACCCTCAATGATCACCAGCTTACGAGCCACCTGCAGGACACACACACACACACACACACACACACACACACACACAAGTGAATGAATGCTAATGTGATGATTTATATGACCGGCCCATTCTTGTGACATTCAGTTTCAATATGGTGGAACCCACAGACATTTGGTTAGCAGTTGATGTTTTGGTTTTTTTTTTCTGTAAACAGTCTTTTCATAGTAATTTATGACCATATCTGAGAGAAATGTCGATATTCCAGACAATTTTGAGTGGTCTTCACTGTCCTTACACCTTTACATTGTCCATATAAGTCCTATCTAGTAGCTCGCTAAATCTTTAGCCACCATTATTGGCAGGTTCATGCTGGGTGTCTGCATTTTTCAGTCACCTAGCAACAGTTTTCTCACAACTTTAACCATTCCAAAAGCACAAATTTTAAATAAAAGATTCTTTAATCTGATTTTTGTGTTATTGGCCTACATGACTAGTCTGTATAAAACCTAGATGCTACACGGTTAAGGCGGTTTTCCACTGCATATTCCACAAGTGGGCCAATGACACTTTGGGTTCAAATGTAGTTAATGTTCCACCAACTGGAGAGATGATTCATATAGTCACAATGATGAGAGTAAAAAATAATTACATTAGAGTTTTGAAGTAAGTAGTATTTACTTTACATTTAACATTCTACTCTGAAATGTTAGTTGGATGTTCATCACAAATTAACCTCGACAATATTTTTGATTATTTTATAATAATCCATGTTGGTCATGCTTGGATTAACTCTGTTAGTTTTTCTTTTGATTTTTTATCCTTTTGATTTTTGAAAATTCATTTCTGGCAAGCTGAAAAAGCACAATTCCAATTTTTTTGGAGCCAAAAGCTCTAGTACTTTATACAGTAGGGGAAAGGCCTGGTCCTGATGCCTGGCATAAAACACATATTACACTTTGAACCTGAAACTTTTTCATTATTTTCTTAAAATAAAACAGCTTATTTTGGCTCCCAAGTGGTGCAAGAGAAAAGCGTTCTAGAGATTGCAAGTCAGAATCCCACTGATGCCTCAGGCCGGGAATCCAAGAGCACAACATTGCTCACTGGGAGGGGCATCTGTGAGCTTATGTATGCAGAAGAGGGTAGTAAGAGCTTTCCTCATAGTAGTGGCTGAATCCATATATTTCAGAATACACACATGCTAGTTGTAGTCTTGCAATGGGGGAGAGCTAGCTAGTGCTTGGGAACTGGCAAATGACCAAATTGGAGAAAATGGGGTTAAAGAAATTTTGTGTATTTTAGTGGCTTTAGTGCATTGATAACTTCTTCATCAATACAATTTTCACATTTATGTCAACATGTTCTTCTTCTTCTTTCGGCTACTCCCATTAGGGGTCGCCACAACTAACCACTAGTCCTCTAGAGACGCCTTTCACATTTATGTAAACAATAAGTTGAAAATAAAGTCATTGGAAAATCAGGCGAAATAATGATGTAGTCACTTTTACTGTCACTGAGTCCATTCCAGTGACATTTCTCAAGTTGTTGGAAAATGAACTAGAACACCAGATTCTGTTGGGGCCTGTTCCTGTTTTTCAGTGTGCAGTGGAAAAAATGTTCTAAAATTGCAGCAGCATGTGAGAAAGAGAGATTCTCACCTCTTCATATTTGCGATCAGAATCTTCAGCGATTTGTTTGGCCTCCTTAAGCTGTAGCTCCTGAAGTTCCATTTTCTCCTCGTCTTTCGTAGCACGGTTCTCAATCACCTTCATACCTCTGTATACACACACACACACACACACAGATCACATCCAGCGTACACAACATTCCTCAACACTATTATGTGTTGAAGTGTAAATAAGAATGTGAAGTCATTTTTGAGGCACGTATAATATTGTGAATGACACACACACACATTTGTGTGTATGTGTGTGTGTGTGTGTGTATACTCACCTCTCGCTTTCATCAGCTTGTTTCTCTGCTTCTTCCAGTTTTTGGAGAGCGGTGCTCAGTCTCCCTTGGGCTCGGTCCAACTCCTCCTCAATTAGCTGGATCCTGCGGTTCAGAGCAGCCACCTCACCCTCAGCCTACACACACACACACACACACACACACACACACACACACACGTGAACGTGTGTTGGAAATCAAATTAGTCCTACCAAACTAACAAATAGTTTTTTTTTTGTCATTTTTTTCTCCTATTAATTGCCATTATAACTGCGCTAGCAATGTGACATCAGAATGGCCCACTTCTAGCCTAACGTTTCACAAAAATACAGCATCAACCAACAAATTAGCTCTGTAATTGCGAAGCACATCACAAATATTTCAACACAAACATATTTAATGTGTTTCAGGGTGGGTTTTTCCTTTAAAGACGACGTCAGTATTGAGTATGTATTGTGTCATGGGATTTTCACAGCAGATGGCGCATTACTTTTCCATATTGAAATTCCTCTGCAGTGATTCTTCTAACGTTGGCTTTTCCAAACTTTCCACTGCCACTAAAACTTCCAAAATGCAGAGCTCATCTTTAGTACTTATACTGCCCAAGGAATTAAACTCATATATCAAAAGAGATGCAAAAAACACGAAAGAACACTAAGTACCAAAAGTATTTTTTTTGCCTACTGGATTTCCAATCCATCAACAGCAAGTCAGCTAATCCTGCCACAATTTAACAAACCATGTTGCACTTAAGTCTTCTTCCATTCTCACCCTAATTATTTGCTAGCGTTGCTGTTCTGTACGTCTTCTGTGGTTTTGAATATATTGTCACATTGCCCAGGCCTAGAGTGAGAAACTCTGAATCCTCTGATGGAGTTTCTGGGGTTAAGAATTCATTGGTTTCATCCCAGTATAATTTTCTGAAATTTCCTTAAGCAGATAAATCTGCAATACGTTTTTTTTCCATAGACATATTTTGCAGATTAATCAAGGTCTAGGACTAAATTATATTAGCAGTAAGCATTCTCCTTGTAAAAAATGAACTGTAATCTGTGTTGGTTTAGCCCTGAGAGCAATCTGTCTTACTTCAGAGACACAGATCTCTATCGCAGCTCTCTCTCTCTCTCTCTCTCTCTCTCTCTCTCTCTATGTATATATATATATATATATATATATGCAGAAGCCACAATAATGACTGCTCTTCTTCTATATGCAGACACATCTTCTTGTTTGTGAACCAGCAGAATGCATTCTGAGCTGGCTGGATTGCTCACTGTATGAAATCTAAAATACATCTGAAATATTTTCTGTAGTTCTGGAAGATATTCCTTAGCACATCTGTATAATTTTCTTTACTCTGAAATATTACTTCCACTCAGATTCCTGGAGCCAATGCATGACCTGAGCATGGAGATCAAATATCATTCGTTCAGACCCCTGGGTCAGAAACTTGACTTGAAATGTGGAGAAAAACTACAGAAGTGTACTCATGTGGAATTAACTCTAAACACTGCAAGACTGCAAAAAATAATATTCACAATGAGCTACATTATCTACAAATAAGAATCTTCATATATGTAACTTCTAATTCATGGTAAATTCTGTATGTTCTCACTTTAAGGTGGTAGAAAAGAAGTGTTAGCTCTCGTTCGGTTTGTGTGCAGAGAGAGACCACACCACATGCAGCAGTTTAAATGACAGGAAGTGAAAAAGGTAAAGTGTGTAGTAGGCGTCACATCCCATATTTCCTGTGGACAGTGTTTCCAGGAAGGGGGCTTATTTTAGTGGTCTACTTAAGCATCATTTCCTCTGCTAAAGCTAGGCCTACTATTGTCAACTCCAACCACAAACACTCAGGGTAAAATAGAATGGTGGCTGGTCAGAAATGTACGAACCAAATACTTACAAAGTCTTGACACTGGAGACTCTTGCTATGTATGTTAAATAAACATCTACTTACAGAAACTTCGCTACACTGAGCAAAATAATCATGGGTTTCATGGGAATCAAAAAAAGAGGACAGGTGGAACCATTGAGAAATGATTCTGTAGCAGTGAGATTTTTCCACACAGCCTCAGCACTGACAGTTTCTTTCTTTCCCTCTTTTTCCGCCATTCAGTATCCATCAAGCTCACAGTTTTATAAATATATCCGAGAAATATGTCAGAATGAGTGGATTATGGAAGTGATTCGTTTGAACGTCGGTTCATTAGTATAACTGACTCCTCAACGGCCGCTAGATGGAGGAGGCCCTCAAGGATTAAAAAATGTACAGTTTCAGAGAGACTGCATTTTCGCAAGGCTCATTTAACCCCTTAACCTCCCAGACATGCATTCTTCACTCCTATTACTACATACAATTTCTATTAGTTTCACTGTAGTTACTGTATAATTCATACTACTTAATGGATATCATGAGAATGATATGTGAGAATGAACTCGATTGACATAATTGTTTTGAGTTTGATTCACTGCTCTAATTCAGTTCTGATTCTACATTAATCCACGTTGATTACATATACATGATACATGGCTAATAGCCATTCTGTCTAATGTTACCAATTACCATTATATGTCAATATATGTATATTTTCTATAATATATTAAATATTATACAATATTTTAATAGTGGGCTGCTTTGCTGCCTCACAGCTCCAGGGTCCCTGCAATTTGATCCTATAAGCTCGGGTTACTGTCAGTGTATGTGGAGTTTTGCTCGTCTCCTCCAGGTTCTCTGGTTTCTTCCGACCTCTCAAAAACATGGCGGACTGGCTACTCTAAATTGCCCCCAAGTGTGAATATGTGTGTGCATGGTGCCCTCTGATGGACTGGTGAACCTTCCAAGGGTGTAATTCCACATCACACCCAGCATTCCCAGGATAGGCTCTGGATCCACCCTCTGGACCAGGCTCTGGACCCTGGCCAGGATAAAGGTGTTAAAATGGGAAGTACTGGCTAACCGGGCTACTGATTGGAAAGTTGTAAGCTCCAATTCAAGCAAGGCCAAGCTGCCAGGATTGGAGCAAGATCCTTAACTTTCATCTACTTTTTTCTATCCTGCCTCAATTGCAGGTCATTTTGGATAAAAGCGTCACCCAAAAATAATGTTTTCTATCTTAAAGTGTAATTGGTGTGATTTTCTGTAGATCTAGAACAACCATAAATGATCAAGTGGTACCACAAAACACCGTTCACTTAGAAAAAAGCATACTAAAGTGTACCTTACCTTTGTCACTAGGGTGGTGCCCTTAAGGATACATCTTTTGCACCATTAGTACCTATCTTTTGCATTGGGTGCATGTAGTGTAAAGTGAAGTGACGTGTAGCCAAGTGTGCTGACCTATACTCGGAATTTGTGCTCTGTATTTAACCCATCCAAGCGCGCACACACACACACACACACACACACACACACACACACACACACACACACACACCGTGAACACACGCCCGGAGCAGTGGGCAGCCTTTTTTTGCTGTGGCACCCGGGGAGCAGTTTGGGGTTCGGTGCCTTGCTCAAGGGTCTCACCTCAGTCGTGGTATTGAAAGTGGAAGAGAGCGCTGGTCATTCACTCCCCCCACCTACAATCCCTGCCACACCTGAGACTTGAACCTTCGGGTTACAAGTCCGACTCTCTAACCATTAGGCCACGACTGCCCCCCAAAAAAGCTTAACCCTACAAACTCAAAACTAATTACGGTGCATTTTTGTATCTTAAATCATTTAAAAGTTCACTACATCCACACTTCCAGGTGAAAGATAGCTATTAAAGGTTCAAATGAATGTACGCTTAAAGACACATCATAGTGCTAATCCTACACAGGGTCATGGGGTAAACTGGATGTAACTCAGGGCACAGGACACGCTGGATGGGGTGCCCATTGTGCAGGGATGCACACACACACACAACTGGGACATACCAGTCAACCTACAGTGCATGTCACCAGACTGGGAGAGGAAGGAGGAAACCCCTGAGGCACGGGGAGAACAACCAACAAGCACACAAACCTGCAGAGGTGCTGACTAGAGTACCAAGGCGGAGGCAGGGCTTGAACCCACAACCCCCAGGGTGCGATGCCACAGTGCTAACCACTAAGCCACCGCGCCCACTGATAACGTGGTTAAAAAAAGATCGAAAAGGTTATTTATACAGGCGGAAACGATGCTCAATGCCGAACGAACGAATCGATTCTCTCCGAATCCGAGTCTTTCAGGGGAATCGATTCGTCGCTCGTCGCTAGGAAGTAAAAAAGCGCAAAGTCTCACTTTCTCGCGGAGATCCCGTTCTTCATCCAGCTCTCTCTGGAACAGCTGGGCTCGATCCTCAGCTTCATCCGCCTGCTGCTGTAAGGCCTGGATCCTCCTCTTCACCGAGTCTAACGAGTTCAGAGCCATTATTGCGCCGTCAGCAAACACTAACCAAAAGAGTCACCCAGAAATGGCCCAGAGTGCGCAAAGAGTACCAAACCCTCCCGTTGAATGAAGGAAAGAAAGAATTAAAGTTAGACACAGACTTTAAAAGAGCTCTCAGGAATGTCTGTGCTGGTATTTTCCCCTGAAGTCAGCTTCCATTAGCAGTTGAGTGCGCGCAATGGAGACGCAGCAGCCTGCAGGAAAAGGGCAGGAACGCGCCAAGAAAAGTTTAGCGTTAAATCTTCCAATCCTGGGAAAGAAAATGGTTTCAGATGACATCACGCCTGTAGGAGGAGGAAGGTCTTCCTGTATGAAATGTGGGCAGATGCTTTCTGGACGCTGGATGTGACTTTTGGACGTTGGATGCATTTAACGAGCGTTTGGTCTTGGCAGGAGTTCAGGGCTGCAGTGCACTGAACCCAATGAAACAATGAAGGCTTTCTGAGGTGCCACCTTGACAAATAACCTGAGTGAAAGCGAAGAGACAGGTTTGGCTTGTAACACTTAGGCCACTTGTATTTGCAGTTAGGGCTTGCATTTGTGATAATGAACTCTGGGAATGTTAATTGCTCTGAGGGGCTGACAGACACACAGCCCTGCCAGTCCCAGCCCGATTGCTTTTCCATTCCCAGTGGGATGACCTCTTGCTGTTTGTAAATGAAGGGTATTCAAGTGATTTGTAAATTACTGTAGGTTCCACTATCTTCTTTGTTTTATATGGATCTCAGAGCTGCTTACACTCTGGGATCTAACGAATTTTCAATGTATCTAATGAACTTACTTTACATATATCGTCTCACGTTTTCACCTTTCCAACATGAAGTACTTCTCTAAAAGCTAATTAAATTATCAACGGTTGTCCTCAAGCTGTAATTCCTACCTTACATTAAAAAAAAAAAGTTTGCCACATTCACATTACCAGGTAACAGATATACACTATACACTATACAGGTACAAGAGATGCATCCTTGAGTATACCAATCCCAGTCTGATGTGTTTAAGAACAAGTCCTCGATGTATTAGGGAATTGTCTGTATATAGTAGACACATTGTATCTTTTTCCCCACAAAGAAAAGACTTTTCTTGTTTGGGAAGCTAAACGATTTTAGCAATGAAGTCTGTAATCATTTCTGAATCATAATCCAAAGGAAGAAATATCTAAGTAATTGGATTTACACGCAGTCGAAATCCAAGGATTAACCAGCATTACGATCCTTTCTGAGCTGTTTTCTCTCTCATCTGTCAGTCTCTCTCTCTCTCTCTCTCTCTCTCTCTCTCTCTCTCTCTCTCACACACACACACACACACACACACACACACACACACACACAGAGAGAGAGAGAGAGAGAGAGAGAGAGAGAGAGAATGGAATATTAAGCTATCCCAGAAGGATACAGCCCACTTTCAGTCTGATATTACACTATAAACTGGAAAATTCAAATGTATTGCTGATTTGGTTCACACAATTCTCTCAGGAGATTTCTGAAAATAACTCAAAAAACCTCCATTTAGATGTTACACTGAAGTGAAGAATGTGGAAAATACATAGTCAGACTTAATCCTTCGATGAAAAACAAATTAAGAAAAGTAAGATATATTACACTTCTACTGATACTCTCTCTCTCTCTCTCTGTCTCTCTCTCTCTCTTGGTGTGTGTGTGTGAGGTTAGTTTTGGGAGCTGCGGACAGCAGGAATGTGCGTGAATGTGTTTTCTTCCCCCAGCGGAAGAGCTCCGGAGCGATGCATCAGACTCTGAAGGGGAGACTTCACTGTTTGCTTTAGACGCATTCCAGCCATTCCAGGGCTGCTGCATAACTGACTGGGGTCTGGCCTTTGTCTGTGTGTGTGTGTGTGTGTGTGTGTGTGTGTGTGTTAGTGGTGCTGAGGACTTAATATGTCTCCATAAACAGAGAATTGTGTAATTAAGATAATTAACTTGATGTGGGAAGTGAATGCACCTTTCCAAGAATCAGCATGTAACTGAGATCAGAGGTGTATTATGGGAAGTAAATCATTAAGATAAAGGGAATGATCTAGGATTTGGATTTGGGGTGTGTTTTTTTCCTCTAGCATTTTTCTTACAATGATTTGATGACAAAGTGGAGAAAATGGAGATCTCTGTTCCGCGGTGCAACAAAAACACATTATTTGCAAAATACAGCATGAACAAAAGATATCGTCAGTCATGAAGAATGGATTACCATCTTATCTTTCTAATAATAATAATAAAATTAGAGTCATTCTAGTGAGAAAATCCTTACTTACCACGACGACGAGACGTCATGTCCAGAATACTTTTAATAATGATCTGTTTGAGTCATGTTTTGGCTCCTTTGTCTCCTGTGCCTTCTCGCAGTCTCTAATTTACCTCTCTGTAGGCTTTAAATGTGGTTTTCACTATAAATGCTTCAGGTTTCCTGAGGACTATCAGTCTCTGTAGCTGCTGAAGAGATTATACTAGTTCTAATAGGAATCACTGCTGTGGAGATTTTTGGTTTCAGGTTTTAAACAGTGATACAAGGTGGCCTACATTTGTGAAAAAATATCTAAGTTTAATTGCAGGCAAATGTAAATGGAATAAATAAAGCAAAATATATGCCTGTTCTAGGACCATTTTGTTAATCTTTACATGGTTGGTCAGTCTTTGGGTGTTTTCATGCAAGTGTAAACAGTGTCTCAGTGTCTTTAAGACTTGGGTGCAGTCCAGAGAATGGGCCTGTATTCATCAAGCCTCTCAGAATTACCTCTAAAATCATACTAAATCATAAAAAGATTAATTTTAATGAGTGTCGAGTCTCATCCTGGACCCTTATAATAACTCAGTTCCTCTTGTTTTTAAGTCAGGAGTGGGTCTGGTACATGAACATGCCTGGGGGCCTAAAATGTGTGCTGGTTCTTCAGTTTGTTCCTCTGGATAAACCCTTCTAGGTTCTTTGTAGAACCTTATAACAGAAGGTTTTAGAGTGGGTTCCATGCAAAAGCCCATTAGGAAGCAAAAACTTCTACTAAAAACCCCTTAAACAACCCCTTTTCCCCTCAGAGTGTAGATTTGAACATTTAAATGGAAGTTATTCTTGTTCCTTTGACACTTATTTAAGATTTTTGTCCTACGAAAATCATCAATCACCAGTAAGAGTTGAGGTAAGCACGTGCAGTGATGATTTAATAACGAAATTGCGCATATCCTTGTCCAGACCTCAAACATAACTACTGTTAAATTGTTAAATTACAACTAGTATTATTCATGCAACAATATATTGGTGATCTGGACTTCTACTAGATGTTTATTTCAATGTGAGCCATCTTCCCATTCATATATCAGAGTGTTAAACTTTTTAAAATGATCTCTTGCTTTTCTGTTCCATATAATGCATTTCACATCAAAGTAAATAAAATCGCTGTTTCGTTCGTAAGGCTGCATTTTCTATACCTGATTTTTTTATAAGTTAAAAGACGAGTGCCTGTGTTGTCTCAGATGCTTCTATACAAGAAAAGTCTGGGGACCTTGGAGACATGAACTACAAATAGTCTGAAAGGGGAGTGCAGAAAATCAATTTCAGCAGGTGCGTAACCCAACTCTGAATACGCAGAACCATCTAAATATTGGCGAAACCTTTTGCACTTAGTTCACCAACCCTGAATATGGCCCTATATGTCTACATGACCATAGTGTCTTTTGTCTGTCTGTCTGATCAAAGACATGAATGTAGACACCGGAAGAAGAGTCTGTCAAGGTCAAAGAGGACCCGTAGAAACTGCCGGAGTCTCATCTTGTCCACTTCATCCTCTGTCCCCTTGAGTTTCTTCTGCAGCCCCTGCAGCTCATCCTCCAGCTGAGCCACACAGCAGAATTACAATCATTGTACCATCACTCACCACCATGACATTAATAATGATCAATAAATGACACATGATAACTTGTATAATAATAATGCATGCCAATGTTATGCTTGTCAATACTTAATACATATGTTTCATAAAGCACCACTGAGGTCTCCCTTAGTGAATAAATGTTTAAACAAGCAAGACATCTTTGATATTGATATTGTAATCCTACCCTGTGCTTTCCAGAGGGTTCACATACAAGTGTGAAGATGGACAGATGTATTTATAGTCTCCTGTCATACTAGTGCTGTATTCTATTCCAAATATTTTATACCATATCAGTACCCTTCACATCGTCATGTTCAAATAGACTATAATCTATTATAGAGTAGAATCTCACTTGGATATCAGCTCAACTATCTATACCTGAGTCAGCTCAACTAGTTATACCCGAGCTGCTGATAATTCCCATAGTTCTGGTCAGTGTAATTAAACACTTCGCAGCCACTGCACATCTCCTTTCTGAGCTAACGGATGAGGTGTAAATCTGCATCTACGCCATTAGATGAACTCAAGAGTTCTGTAGCAAATATTACACGTAAGTCTGTCTAGGGTCTTAGCGAGTGAAATAAACCAGATGTCTAACTTAAAATTATGAACCATGATTCTTTAGGAAGCTGAATTATCCATGTAAAATAAATAAACATTAGGTAAAATACATTTAAAAATATATATATATAATTACTACATAATATGTAAGCTTGTGTCATAAATAGTGCCTGATCTCATGAGAAACACAAACAAATTTGAGTTCTGGCGACTTTTCATCCCACTTGAGTTGTGCAGATTGTTACCAATTTGCAAGTCCTTAAAATGACTTCTATTCCAACTGAACGAATAAAAAAATTGTAAAAGAAACCTTCTGATAAGTAGACGCGAAAGTGACCGGTACAGGTTCTTTTGAGATTTATGTTGTTGAGGTACATATGCATGACACAAGCACCTAAAGCCAACTATCCTCTAGAGAAACGATTCTTCTTGAAAGTTCTATGGTGCTTATTAAACCATACCCATGCCCTTGTAACCAATACCAACAGGGCAGAGGGGCAGTTGGTATGGCACAGGGTTATTCCTGGTGACTCCAGAGGCCATGCCTGTTCCATGTTGGAGTTTAGTGATACCAAGGTGCTCCTGGGAACTAGCAGATGCCTTTCCTCCCTGCTTTCCCTCTGGTTCTCATTATTATTAGTGAGTTCAGACTAAGACAGTTGCCATAGTCTGTCAACCTCAAAAGAGCTTGAAAGCGGGATGCTTGAGATTCTGAAGAAGATCTGACAACGATGGTGCTTGTATTTAGAACTGGTTGTCATAACACATGGGGTTTGTTGACATACGATGTAATATAAACAGTTATATTAATTTTGCTTGTTAAGTAGACAAAACGTAGTATCTGGACCAGTTTAGGAGTTTCGCAAACTTTTGCATCCCCATGGTCTTGTTGCAACATCTAACACATGTTTATATCTTAGTCATTTAGTCTTAAGGGAATGCAAACTTTTGCACTCAACTTTATTTAGATATCATTTATAGACACACTATAGGTACCTGGCCCCCTATCCACAGAATGTACTTCTGAAGCACATGCACAATAATAAAATGCTCGTTAATAAATAAAACAGGTAAAGAAAAGAAGAGGTGTAGAGTGGACGAACGTGAACAGGAGGCTGTGGAAGAACAGGACCTCGGCCTGCTCTGCACGATCAAAGGCATTTTCCTTGTCCCCCTTCAGCATCTGCATTTTCTTCTTGATCGCCTCCATTTTGCTGGCTGTGGTTCGACTCTCGTTAGAGGAAAATGTACAGAGTCAAAGGAGCTGATCTCACTCAAGAGTGTAGAGGATGGACAGAGTGGAGCTTTTCCTGATCAAGCGAGGAGGTTGCAAAGACAGAAGGTGATGATGAGGACACAGCGAAAGAGAAAGAGAGAGAGAGAGAGGGGAGTGGAGGGAAAGAGCAGGCTAAAGCAGAATGAAACAAAACACTTCTGTGGAAGGTTTTAACCTGAGGTAGTCAAAGTGAACCCTACTCCCTGGTGACACACACCCCATCCTCAAAGATACACACCATCCCTCAAGCATGCATACCCCATTTTTGACACGCATACACACACATAATCAGGCACACTAGTACTCAGACATGCACACCCCTCCCTATACTCTTCATCCAAAATCTTTCTCTCAACCACTTTCCATATTTGGATGCTTTATTTTTGGAGTGGAGTTTAAGGGAACTGGTCATTAGCTCTCTACAATATGTCTCTAGAGCAAGATGTATAAGTTATGTGAGTGAACAAGATTTGGATTGGATAACTGATAATGCATGATGAACTAGACAGTTTCAAGATACAATACAATTCTAATATTTGAAATATACTTCCATGCTTTCTTTCACTTCTCTGCATTTTTTTTTACAACTCATTCTTTACAGATATAAATAGAACATGCACCCAATAATAATGAAATTCCCTTCTTAGTTACATAGCTATTAAAAGGAAAGTTCTGTCCAAACAGCACAGAAAATCAAGTATTTTTTTTTAAATGAATCACAAACACTGTTACAAATCCTGGAATAAACAAATCAAGAAAAAGGGTTGCTTACATGCTGTTTAATTTGCAGATCATACGTATGTACTTACAATTATTGGCCCATCGAGGTCACAAATTTTCCCCTTTAGAAAAAAAAAAAAAAAGGGAATTCCCGCTTGAGAGGGAGTTAAGAGCGGATGGAAAAAAAAGAGTTATAGCAAGCCAAGGAAAAGTCTGAGGTCAGACATACTTATAATTTTCGATTCCTCCTTCAAATCCTGGAAGCTTAATATTAATATGGCGGTTTAAGAAGACGTTCACTCAAAGTTGCTGACAATGAAGTCACTTTTATCTCATGTAAAGATTTAAAGGTGCAGTTTGTAATGTTTGAAAGTGTTTCTAGACCTGTAATAATCAGAAAGTGTCAAAGATACCTTTAAAAAACTGCCATTTGCAATATTGCCATGTAATACTGTAGATTGTGCTATGCTGTTTTTAAATTTCTGCTTAAAGGTTTCTGCTTACATTCTTCTGGCCCAGAAATGAGCTCCTCCCCCAGCTGAGCCAGAGCTGCTTAGCAGTGCAGCTTTTACTAAAAAGCAACTCACAAAGCATGTATAGGTTCGGGGAGAGCGGAATTGTGTTAATGTTGTTTTTTTGTATTGCAGTAGAAGACTCTAAAATATACAAACTGATCCAATCTAATCACTTTTCCACCAAACAATGCGTTATAACCATAGCAACAAATCTGTGATCACAGATTTTGACATTACTTTAACTGCCAAGTGAGCTGTATAAGCTATAAGACTGGTTATTTTTTTTTAATTTCTGTCAAAGTGAATCATTTTGACCAGGATCTTACTGATTGAGTAAGCTCACCTGATAACCAACAGAGAAATTCTCCTTTTCTCTTATGCAGGTACGTATCGAGGTTATGGATAGTTCTGGATTAGTTACAGTATCATGGTAACTGTTAGACGTTTTCCCGCTCTGCTTCGGTTGGATGCAGCAGTGGGCTAGTGGCTGCTCCTGATCTGAGGGGCAGTCATGGCCTAATGGTTCAAGAGTCCGACTTGTAACCTGAAGGTGAACCCGAAGGTCGTGAGTTTGTGGGTTCGTGGGTCCGGCAGGGATGGATGGGGGGAGTGAATGACCAGCGCTCTCTGCCACCTTCAATACCACGACTGAGGTGAGACCCTTGAGCAAGGCACCGA
>CM074965.1:14963269-14977075 GCA_037577455.1 Pangasius macronema | reverse complement strand
CTGCTCCCCGGGCGCCGCAGCTAAAATGGCTGCCCACTGCTCCGGGTGTGTGTTCACTACTGTGTGTGTGTGTGCGCTTGGATGGGTTAAATGCAGAGCACAAATTCCGAGTATAGGTCACCACACTTGGCCACAAAGTCACTTCACTTCACTTCATAAAGATACATTGAGTCTCGTGAATATGATGAGACGTACGTTTTCCCACCGTAATCCTTAATAATTAGCGAATGTTCGAGTTTAACCTCTGCCATACAAAGCATTAAGTGGTTGGCGTTTGTCAGTATGATCTTTGGGAGATAGTGCAGAGACCAGCAACAACTGTGCGAAAGGTTTAATCAGGAGTAAGGTTACTCTAATCTTACAGACATTCTTGAGGAGTGTGGTGATTTCCTTGTGCAGCTAGTGACTCTGAGACCCAGAGATGCATGGAGAGAGCTGCGAGGTCATGTTACATTAGAGAGAATATCTGTCAAAAGAAACCCCCATGGGGAGATGCTGACATATAGGCCAGATGACCACAGAACATATTCACATTACTTGTAATAATAGCAATAATAGTAGTAATCATGATAACAAGCAACTTTATTTTTTATGGAACCTCAAAAGCAAGTCGTCATTATTTTAAAAAGTATAATATAATACAAATTATACAATCCAAGACGAATGGAGGTGCAATAAGCAAAACAAAAGCTCACTAAATTAGTTTTTATGTGGATTTAAAATAGATTTTGCACCTAACTCCTAATATTTTTCCTAATACTGTTCTATAATTTGGGATCTTGAAAGATGTACAAAGTGATCCTGGGGATTAGCAGTAAGCCTGCATCAGCTGATGTGGGCTATATGCCGGAGTGAGAGCATTAAGGGCTTTAAATGTCAAAGGCAAGAATTTATAGTCAATGGGAAATTTAATCCTTACATGCGACCATGTGACCTGTAACCTCCGTTCATTTTTTACCCATTCCGTGAAGCTCAGCATCTATTTGAAAAATTAAAAAAAAGTATGGCAAACATGTTAATAGCTGCAAAAATAGATAAATAAATAAATAAATAAAGCCAAAGTAACAATATATATATGGAAAAACATACCAGGCAATGTCCTTACAGAAATGCCAGTGTAGCTAATGTGTTATTAGTTATTATTTATTAGTTAATTATTAGTACTTAAATTATTGGTAAAAAAACAAAACCAACTACTAGAACAAAATCACATAAAAAATACATTCTGTAAAGCACTCAAAAATAATTAAATGAAATCTGCACATATATCTGTATATACCCCACCCCGCCTCTTTTTTCTCCCCGATTAAGCCACCTGCCAATTCCCACCCACCAGCAAGCTCTCTCCTTTCATACGACAGCTACCGAAGCTAAAATGTGCTTCCTCTGGGATCCATGCAGCCAGCCAACTGCATCTTTTTGAACTGCTGCTCATGCTGCATCACAGGGCAGTGTAACAGACTTAGAGGAAAGCACTTACATGAGCTCACAGATGCACTCAATTGGCTAGCGTTACTGTGATTGACAGGGCAGAGAGAATGCCATCCCTCCCACCCAGACAACACAGCCGATTTTGCTCCCTTGGAGCCTGGCCACGGATGGCTATGGCATTGTTTGGATTCGAACTTGCAATCTCCTGAAGATGGGGCAAACACTTTTCTGTTGTGCTGCTCGCGAGCCTCTGTATAAAATTTGAGCATAAATAGCAGTAAACAGACATAAACTTGGCCAAGTCAATATTTGGTTTGACCACAGTTTGATTTTGAAACTGTATCAGTTTTCTTAGGCACACTGTCACATTGTCAGTGGTAATGTCTCGCTCCTGCCCAATTTTCCATAGATATTGTTACTGCTTGAAGTATTTTCTAACAAACTTAGTTGGTTCTGTTTCCCCAAACATAACCTAATAAGTGGTTTAAACCAACCACTGCATCCATAACCAGGTTAAAGCAGTTACTGAAGATGAAAAATTGAATGCAGTAAATGCATTGTGAATTACTGAGCAATCATGCAATATGCTTCCATGTTAATGAACGCTGGCTTTCTTTGTCCAGCAGGCTTCCTATCTGACTGCACGCCCCAGTAACTTTCTGTTGCATCCCACAGGAGTCCAGCGTACCTCTACATTGTCATACAGTGTTATAAGAAAATTGACTAGACAGCTTCCAGTGGTTGCATGTGCCTCTGTTTGTGCATGTAAAAATCAGATCTCAGTTATTTTACTATCTGAAAAGTGGTCTATTGTTTAATATGTAACATACATATGTTTCTCTTTGACTTTTTTGGTAAAGAAAAAAAATTGTTTGGAAACCTAAAATTTGCTTTGCACATTAAATCACAAATGTATAAGAAAAAAACATGCATAAAAAATGAGGGTGTCTAAGGCTTTTGCACAGTATTGATACCACTGATTAGTGTCCCAACATGACACAAGAACTACCACCCACACCCACAGCACCCACAGCTACCCAGGGAAAACCGATCCCAGTCCATCACCATTCTGCTGTCTGTAAATCTCTGTTCGCACTCCTCTCATCAGTCCTATTTCAGGATGGATGGATCAAAAAGCGAGGAAAGCAGTCTGCTTCGTTCCAACAACGTCCCTCATGACAAACTGGGATTCCACTGTGTGAGCAGAAATAGGCACATCTCACAAACAACCGCTAACAACCGCTGAAACTAAACCACCAAAGAACAACGTAGAGGCAACAGCTGTCGCCTCAGAGTAAGCTAGACGTCTGGAGATCTGGGCCAAGAACCTTGCAGTGCTGTTAGCTTTTAGAATACAGTGACATGGCTGACTCATTAAACTTGGGTAACTGTTAAACGGGTTTTTAACTGGGAACAACAGTTTCATTAGTGTGATGTCAACAGCAGAGCCACGCTTCCCAACTTACCTTTTTCACATTCTTATTTTGCTTTAGTTTGGTGTAGTTTAGATTTGCATAATTCTGAATATTCTTCCAAATATGATGAATTTTTTAAATGAGTGTACTACAGCAAAACTAGTAAGTTCTTCAATGGTTTCCATGGCTAGTTAAGTTCAATAACTTTCCATGTAGTTACAAATATAATACAGATTTGGCGAACTTCCTGACCATGAAAGAAAGTTACAGGAACATTTCCGGAAGGTTAGTTTGTAGTTAGAAAAATAGGAGCTAAAAGCAAGCTTTGGCAAACATCCCTTGTCAATTGTCATACAACCATAATAGAACGGTGTGTTCTGAAGTTCCCAGGAGGTTTCAGGAACCGCGCTGACTTTGTTAACCAGAATAGAAAATTCCCAGAACGTTATGAAATGGTTGCTGAAAAAAATAATCAAATGTGAACCAAATGCTAACATTAGGGAAACATTGTATTTTGGTTACATTGTACGTTGTTTCCTGACGTGAGGAGAACGTTCCTCTTATCCACCCTGGGTTACTGTAAGGTTCCCGAGAGTGTCAGATTATTTAAAGGTTACTAGAACTTTAGGGAAACATTGTTTGATCCATCATGGGTTACCACAATGTTATTTAAAAGTTGTGGGAACGTTATGGGAATGTTCTCTGAATCAAAACGTGAATGTAGACTATATTTCTGAAAAAAAGAAAGAAAGAAAAAACTTTCCTGGAAAACCAAACGTTCTCAGAACCAAAAGCAAACGTCCCCAGATCATTATGGGAAGAAGTCACTGTTAGCTAGGAAACTTCCATGACATTTTTTGCTTGTTAGCACAACTAGAGGAACGGTTCAGATAGTAAACATAGCCTTGGCTAAGTGACTGCATTTGAAGGAGTGGGGAAATAATGTATATTTGTTTCCATCCCAAACTATTCATTCAAAGGGAAGGAGAAAGATTAGACAGCAAAGATCACAAGAGACCTGCAAAAATACTCAGCAAATTGATACTCAGCAAAAATAAATTTGTGAAACTTTCAGACACTTTCGTTCTCACAATCAGTTTCTAAACAGCAGGATGTCTGTAGTAACCGTATAGCGGCCACCAGAGGGCGCCATTGCACAAACAATGCATCATCTCACCAGCGGTTCAGAGGTGGACATTTTAAAATCATCCTCTGTGAAAGTCTACAGAATTTTACAATTCATTTATTAGGATTAAAGATGCCACGAATATGCAATGATTTAGTGTGAAATACCCGTTATTAGCTTCCATTTAACACCTATTCCAGGTAAAATGGTTATAGGTATGTGGTGTTAATCTAATGCATGTTATATTAACCAGTTTATCTTAGACAAAACTTACTCTGAATGCAATCACACAATAAATCAATCACAGAGTACAGAATGTATAGATTGTGAGAGTGGAACTTAAAGTACTTAAGGAGAATTGTATTTCCTTGAGTATAAAAACACTGAATATTATACTCCTTACATTTTCATTTAAAATCTGTATTTCTGTATTTCTAGTTACAAATCATGACTCGGACGTTATTTTCTTTTTACCATCATTTTTTTTTGCCGCCTTTCAATTAATTTAAACTTGTTTTATTGATTTTACTTTGACCTTTTAAAGAAATCTATACAAATTTGTGCAGATACCACGACAACAATCTTTGTTCAAGGATAATGTGACTACTAGTCTGACTTGTTCTTCATACAGTACTTTAGTTTAGAAAACCATAAACAGTAAATTATCTCCATATGAAATTTAAAAAAAATTATAAAGATTATTCAAGAAAGTAAATGTCATTGCAAGTAGCAGTGTTAATTTACTTGAGCCATAAGTCATAAAAATGTACTAAACCTACACTAAATAACACAAACCTGACCCTTACTGTATCCTTCATAACTATTATAACTTGATTTATGTGAATTGTTGCACATTTACAAGTGTCACACCATGAATTCTACTTTCACGTATGATAAATATAAACGCTTTGGAAATGAAAGAGGTGACTGTAAGTTGCTCTGGATGAGGGTGTCTTCCAAAAGCTGTAAATGTAGAGTTCAGTTTTTAGTTTTCAAACATACATTGAGGTCTGCTGATCTTAACACGACCAAATATATTTCAAAAGCCATGTGAAAGTGTCAGGAAAAGCATGTCTGTTTTCTGTCTCTTGACAGTCAGGATTATTTCACTATTTCACATCATCTGCTGGACAAATTTCCACCAGCATGGGTGCAGTGACATTAAATAAATCCCCTCTCATGTTTTGGAGACAGTCGAACATTCTTCCCACTATTTTTTGCTAAATTGTGTGTGATCTTAAATGACATCTTATTTAGTTTTTTTTTATTAAATAAGTCACACGTGAAAACTATTGTGGTTTCTAATTATAGCTGTTAATTTCGTTAAGCAGTTAATTTTACATGACACATGACCTCATGTGCGCTACTGTATGACCAGTCATAATTAAAAATACAGCATTTAGAAAAAAAAATATAATTTTTACTGTGCTGAAACACCATTTTTACTCAGAGTGCATTTTACAATCCTTAAAGAACATTTTTACTAATAATATTCAGTGAGTGGGCTGTAGAGAATGTCATGATGTGCACGGTGTAGAGATCCCTCCTTCCATCTTCATCCGTGGTAGAAATGATCCAGTGGATTCTCAAATCCTTCTGATTGGGAGACATTAAAAAAAGAAAACAAACAAACAAAAAACCCTTTTTGTAACATTACCATCTCTCGTTCCCAGAAAGCACAAAGCCCTCTGTCTTGAAGACTTTCTCATGGTGGAAAAACGAACTGTTACAAAGTTCTAACACTGGAGACTCCTTCCAAACAAAGTTCTCCTTAAAAAAATCACCATATCAATGATTTTACATTTTTCTTTGTTAAATAACAACAAAATTTTTAATCCTTTAATTATCTGTCTTTGATTATGTGGCGCTTCCACCATACGAGTTCTCATGAATTATCTGTTACTATAGAAACTATAATATATTAGAACGAGCACATTAATATTAATCTGTGATTTGCCACTGTGAAAATTGTGTATGCAAATAAAATGCTAAGTATCATTACTAGCGGTATGCTAGGAGCGAGGCTTCACAAAGATGCGCTGAAAGTCTTAGTTATTTATGGGCAGTGTGCTAAGTGGGAACAGGTGGTTGTGACTACGCAGTGGAGAACTGGAACAAGGTAGCGCATCATGTGACAGGTCATGTGACCTGGTTTACGGTTCCTTGTTAGGTTGAGGATTCTGGAAAATGGAATTCACATTGGCGCCTGGATCAGATGTTACAGCTCTGATGTGTGCAAGAGCTCAGTATTCTGTAGATGGCAGTCAAATTCCTGCAGCACCGTTCAGGCATTTTAGGTCACGTTAAAGAAGGTTGGTTACTTTTGTAATAACACGAGTGAGCACAGATTCCAAATCATGTGCCAGGTCTCTCAGGAGAGATTCACCAGTCTGCTCATGGGATCACTGCAAGGGCTTTGGATGCTCCAGCATGGGTGTGCTCAGGTCTGTTGATTTTGTTTAACTGTGTAATCAAAGAAAGCTGAGAACAGGAATAGAAGAGCCAGGTTCTCATGCTGGAGGTTTACCATCACCACAGGCCTGACCAGAATCAGACGGGATTGGGGTGTTTGTGCAACAACATAGACAATGACAGGAGGCATGGCAACGTGCCAATTTATAGTCTTCACATAAACATACAATACTTTATTGAATTACAGTGTTTAATCACAAACAGTCCGGGGTTTACACGTATGCTTTTGTGAACCTCAAATGAGGAGAATGTTAGAAGCTGCACATCATTACTGAGATGTGTGTGTGTGTGTGTGTGTGTGTGTGTGTGTGTGTTCATATCAAGTGTCAGTGGCAGGTACATGCATGTGAGTTAAAGAGAAAGAAGGTGTGGTTTAGGGTGTGGGAGAGAAAGTAGGAACTCAGTCAAAGACAGTAAGTGTGTGTGTATATGTGTACGTGTGGCTGTGTGTGTGTCTAGAGAAGGTGAAAATTTCAAAAAATCTTTAATATTTAAGGATTATAGTAACAACATACAGTGAGATGTGCTGTTATAGGAGAATCTTCAACGATAAGACAGTGTGATGCAGCACAAGTTTATTTTCCTATATAACCTCAAGTATTGTATTTCTCATATACCGAAGCAATTTGCCAGAGATTCGCCTCAATCCTCGACCCTGGGCTCAGGTTACTGTCTGTGTGTCTGTGAGTTTGTGTATCCTCAGGGGTCCCGCCTCCCGGCCAGTGTTCCTGGGATCGACTCTGGATCCACTGTGACCCAGACCAGGATAAAGCTCTTACTGAAGATTGAAGAATGAAATATAAATCACAGGCTAAAGGTGACTAATGTAATTGCATCACAATACTGTCATTTTGATTAATTGTATGAAATCTCAGCTTTTTCACATGATGCTGGTCGTACACATGAAAACATTTGCACATAAACCTTTGTCTGTCTTTGTGATATCCACTTGGTTACAGATTCCTTCATGTAATGAAGTCTTATCAGTAATGAAAACGATCTTTTTATTTTCTTTGTATTCTTCTTTGTATTTTGTTGGTAATGGAGGTGGGGTTCAGTTCAGTTGTGTCAATTGTAGAAATATAAAAAGTCATTTGTAAAGTAATTACACCAACATTTTTTTTCATGTGACAACTTATTTACTCTTACTTGAGTAATATATCTTATACATTTCAGCCTACAAGCCCTGATGCACCTATTTTCCGGAGAGATGGAGAAATGTCATCCTGAGCCGAGCAGGTCACAGAGTTCAAGTCTAACCAGCCGAGGAATCTCTCAACATTTGTCTCAGTGCTAAACGCTGTTTTGACGACAGCAGGGGGTCTTTCTCACACACTCTCTTCTGCTGTGTGTATTGATGTGGAGAAGGGAGGGGGTGGATGGTGGGTGGGGGCCCCTTCTTTGACCCCATTGGCTGAGAGTGCTTGAATGGACAGTTCTGCCTCCAGGCCAGTTTTAAAGCTCAGTATGTTCTTCAATGTGCTATATTACACAATCGTTCCAGGTACCACAGGAAAACACTTAGGATCCTTTCGAGAACATGCTTGTTTTTGTGTAGATGTTGTTTTTGGTTAATTTGAGAAATGACATTCAGTTCGGTGTCATAGTTATAGATTTATAGTTGCAAGAATAAATTTTTAGCTCACATGCAGGAGAATATATCATTGTTACGCATTAAAAGCAATGTGTATCTTATTTTCTTTGAAAAAGCAAGGCATGTGGGTAACACATTCTCATCTGTGAAGCTGTAATGGACAGATTTATGTACAATTTGAATGTATTATGCATTCAGTTACAACAGGACAGACCCATATAAGACTGCGAATCAGTTTTCCTGTCTCAGTGTGAGTTTCAATTCAAGCACATATGAACTGACTCACATACGTGACTCCAGTCAATCGCAGATTAAATAAAAATAGAAACATGTCATGAATAAGCAATATAACACAGTATAAATTAGACTAAACACAATGCCCACATGAATTAAAATATGCTTTGGCATTTAATAAATGCTGCATCTGCACTTCCTCAAATAGACCGATTCATTTGACTCACATTGCCTAAGAATGATAATGATAATAAGGGTCAGTATCCTGATTTACTTTGTCCCTGCATGTTCCTGTTTTCTCCTCTTTTTCCATCTACACTGACGTATAATTTTGTGTGTTCAGTACAAAGCAAACAGCAGTATGATGTATGATGTGCAGTGTATGAATGAGGAAAGTTTTGATTTGTCAGTAGTCACTTATCAGTTTATTTCAGGTTACTTGTTATCAGGTATTGCAAATGCAATTTATAACATTGTAATACAATATATTCCATTACAATATATTACTACATTACATTTGACAGTTTCCTAGCACATGGTTAATGGCACAATGCCGAAACACTGTTTGGTCACAGAGAGTGCACAGACACACTCACAGGAACACACACTGCGCCAAGGACAATTCCTGGCACACGATCAGGAAAAGAGTCAGGAAAAGCTTTAATTTAAAAGAAGGATCTGGAAATGCAAAAGTACAATGAGTTAAAACAAGGTCAGAGTCAAAGTAAAGTTTTTTGTATTTTTTTTGTATTTTGCTAGAATAATATAAAGCATACATTTTTTTTTAATTTGAGAATTTGTATATTAAATTTGAAAAACCTATTTACATAATACAAAGTAAAACATAAAATAATTATCTTATTCCTCTTATTCTTTCTTTTAAAAATATCACTAAAAATATATTTTTGTTCAACCAGAACAATTATATTAAAATGGAATTCAATGAGGAGTCACGTGATTTTTTTGTCGCTGAGTGACAGCTAGGTCACGCGTCTTGTTTTGGATGCTTTAGCCCCGCCCCTGATTCACATCTAGCCAATCAGAAAGCGCGAAGAGAGACCGTGGCTGGTATAAATGCACGGAGCGGCTCGTGGCAGGTTAACTGTTGGGCTGAACGGTTTTTTGAATTTTCGCGTTGATTAGAGATTTATACAAAGTGTTCGCGCACTGTACTATGGGAAAAGAAAGTATCTGGTTGTTGATCATCGGAATTTCTGTTATTTCATGCAAGGCTCTGTCAAATTCAACTGAGACTCCTTCAAGTAAGTGAAACAGTTTTGCACTCAAGTTAAGATGTTCAGATATCAAAAAGATATTATAATGTACTATGGTATCTATCTTTGAATATCAAGTCTCTATATATCTATCTATCTATCTATCTATCTATCTATCTATCTATCTATACACACTCTTATCTATCTGTCTGTCTGTCTAGTTATCAGTTCTGCTGATGTATGTTATTATGTGTATAAGATTAACATTCATATAAAGGTTCGAACATTCTGGAAATCTAGACACGTTTCTTCAATACATATGATTTCACCAAATTCCTGGAATATTCCTTGGTCAGTCCTTTAACACGTGACCTCCTAATACTTCATTTTTCTACTTACCATAAAGGTTCACTATTATTAGTTCAGCTATTGTTAGGCTCATGTGATCTTCAGCTCCAAGGTTGCAGTCACACTGATGTTTTTATGAGTCTAGCAAAGTTTAAGCACAATGAATCAGAACCAGAATCCATTCAGGAATATAAGGGGCTTATTAAACTCTAACTTCATTACCAGGTAACACTACTCAGTGGAGTACAGACTTTGGAAACATCCAGTCCAAGTTCTCGTTGCGAAACGCAGAGTTCCCGGATGAGGATCTGTGCTACCTCGTCCCAGGAATAAGAGAGACTATATCAGACTGCAGATTCAAGCTTGATGCGCAGACCTTTCTGGTGATCCACGGCTGGTCGGTGAGTTCGACGTGCACACCCATGTTCTGGATGCAATCTATAATTCCTAGATTTGGGAAGCATTATGCATTGAAATTCCCTAATTCATGCATATTTGCAAAACATTCAGAATATACAATTATATAGAATATCCAATTGCTGTTCATATTACGTTGATGTATAATAGCTAAACCTGGACATCATTGATATAATTGTGGTTTTTGCAGGTTGCAGGACTGTTTGAAAGTTGGATCGCTAAGCTGGTGTCTGCTTTGTTCGAACGTGAGCACAATGCCAACGTCATTGTGGTGGACTGGCTGGGCCGTGCCAGCCAACACTACCCCACCTCAGCTGAGAACACCAGACTAGTGGGCAGGGATGTGGCCCAGTTCATTGACTGGTTAGAGGTACAAATTAGGACAGGTTCAATTTCCATGGAATGTGGTTTTAAATGTTTTTGTTGTTTGTTTTAATTTACTGCTCATGCCAAGATTTCATTGTTTCACACTGCCTATTTTCTCCCTTTTCTGTGAAGGTTATAGGCTACCCACTTGAGAAGCTACATGTTTTGGGGTATAGTCTGGGTGCACACGTGGCAGGCATCGCAGGAAACCTCGCCAGCAACAAAATCAACAGAATCACAGGTCAGCTTTTAGCCCACACTCTACTTATCCCACACACTAATTTTACTTGCGATGTACTTGCTTTGCTTATAGACCCTATAGACAAAGCAAGCATTTGTTGGGTTTTAATTCATACATACATGTAGATATCTCATTAGCCAGTTGTTTGAGATTAGCTATGGATTGAAAAAGGTTATCATATTGTATCTACAAATGTTCACATTCTCTCTTTATCCATTAATTGTTCAACACAAAAGTATTACCTTCGACACATATAGGCCTTTTATGTGGGCTACTGGAAACCATTTCTTATAATATTGTTATTTATGCATTAGTGACAAATCTAATTTCACTCTCACTCGCTCACTCTTTCTAATTTTTATTTATTTATTTATTTTTTTTACAATTTTAGGTTTTGATCCAGCGGGCCCAACCTTTGAGAACGCCGAGAGGCCAAACCGGCTCTCCCCTGACGATGCAAAATTTGTTGATGTCCTGCACACGAACACCAGAGGCAGCCCGGACCTCAGCATCGGCATCCAGAGACCCGTGGGTCATGTGGACATCTACCCCAATGGTGGCACCTTCCAGCCTGGCTGCAGCCTGCAGAACACCATGAGGATGATTGCTACATACGGCTTGTACAGTAAGTCATTGTGCTTATTCTGACATCAGTGATAATGTCATCAGTGATACTGAACTACAGATAACGAGATCATGTATATATCAGTTACCATCGCAGCTTCTCTCTAATACAGTGCTGATGATGGGCCCTGTGGCCCATCATCATCTGAATATTAAAGCAACTTTATTAGCTGAGGTTATTATATGACTGTTCATCTTAAAGCATATTATTCAGTAACTACAAGAAAACTAATAGCAGCTACAAGAAAGAGGAGTTAATGGAATAAAATTACACAGATATACGAGGCAGGCGCTTAGTGGCCTTCCCACAATTTAACTTTAATCTCTATGATTGTCTTGAATGAATTTGAATTAATTTAGATTTTCTAAAGTAATCTGAACACTTTTCCCTCTATTAAAATTCCAGAGTTGTGAAACATAGTCAGAAACCATGCTGAACTCATATTACATAACAAACTCATTACAAAATCATCCATGTCACATTTTTGATTGTCAGTAATCTTCAGAAATGATAAAGTGAAGAATACAATAAATCTATTTTTACCTCACTAGTGTGAGATTTTTCTTCCGGGGTTTTGTTGTCGTGGTCAGTGTATTTTATTAAATGAAGAGCAATCGAACAACGTTTTGAAGTCATTGCTAGTTAACTAGTTGTTTGTCCTGAGGTTAAAAAAAAATACTTTGCTTTACTTCATACCTCCAATCTCCCTTTTTTGCCACAATTCCACTTCTGACTACTATAAATTATTTAATAACTACAGTTAGCCTTGTAAGAAATGTATGTAGTTATGTAACAGCAGGAAATATTAAGGCATGTTAGGCGATGGTTTCTGGGAATATTAAGCAGTTAAAGATTTAGGAATGTTAGAAAGATTTATTTCCTGTGACGTCTGTGTTCTTAACAGACATGGACCAGCTGGTGAAATGTTCTCATGAGCGCTCGGTGCACCTGTTCATCGACTCGCTGGTGAATCAGGATCAGCAGAGCCTGGCGTACCGCTGCAGCTCCAAAGAAGCCTTTTACAAGGGCCTGTGCCTTAGCTGCCGCAAGAACCGCTGCAACAAGCTGGGCTACAATGTCAACAAGGTCCGAACTGCCAGGAGCACCAAGATGTACCTTAAGACACGTGATATGATGCCCTACAAAGGTATGCGCAACCAATCCGACCCAGTATTATTTAATTTTATTTGCTAATATAATACTGCTGGCTTTTTTTGGTCTTTTAGTTGTGCTTTATTAATGTACATGGCATTTTTGGTATCTCTCCAGTTTTCCATTACCAGGTTAAGGTACATCTCTTTAGCCATAATAATTTGGCCCTGGACAACCAGCCTGTGAAAATATCTCTGTATGGAACTCATGATGAGAAAGACAACATCCCAATAGTTGTGTAAGTGCCTATACTTTCGGACACAAATTTGTAATTTGCACAATATGAAACCTACTTTTTAAATTTATTTCACTATGAATTGCTCATGGATGTTAATTACTCAGTAAGTAACTATTAATTCTGCATATACTCAACATACTACTGTATATGTAATTATGTGAGTAAGGTTGTGTACTAAAACATTACATATGAATTGCACTAGTACCCTCATTTTGGTGATATGAACATTTCCTGTTTTCCATTACAGCCCGAGCATGATCACCAACACCACCATCTCCTTCCTGGTGACCTCGGATGTGGATGTTGGGGATCTGCTGATGCTTAAGATGCAGTGGGAGAGTGATTCATACCTGCCGAGCTTCTTCAGCACCAACCGGTTCCTGATTCGCAAAATGAAAATTAAATCTGGCGAGACGCAAGCCAAGTGAGTATCAGTCATGGATGACAATATGTTTTTCTCCTAATAGTTCTTTCAGCATTTTTTTTTTGTTCTTGAATTATTTTATTGTACTTATTATTATTGTTATATATTATTCTAAAGGATTTATACTTGATAAAAATCTAGACAATACCATATAATAAAAAAGAACACTTGAATTTCCATTAAAAAGCCCACACTTTTTTACTCCTTACATTTTTCAGATAGACATTAAAAGTATTTGTTACAAATTTGGATTCAAATATTCTTTTCAGTACAATCAATCCAAAAAATTCTGGGCATTTTATGTTCATATATACAAAAACCCAGTCATATCCATACCAATCTTATACTCACTCACGTCACACTTTAACGCTAATGAGAAGTAGACTCTGCCTAATGAAGAATTGGTTTAAATGTCAAGTGAAGTGAAGTGAAGTGACTTTGTGGCCAAGTGTGGTGAGCCATACTCGGGATTTGTGCTCTGCATTTAACCCATCCAAGTGCACACACAC
>CM074965.1:14915534-14953726 GCA_037577455.1 Pangasius macronema | reverse complement strand
CTCTCTCTCTCTCTCTCTCTCTCTCTCTCTCTCTCTCTCTCTCACACACACACACTCACACTCTCTCTCTCTCTCTCTCACTCGCTCACTCACTCACGCGCTCACTCACTCACGCGCTCACTCGCGCACTCACTCACTCACAATTTTACACACTAGTCGGTATTTGTCTAAAGAGGTGATGCACTTCCTACTGCGGTGTAACATCTGATTTAAATTCCAAGTGGATTTACTTTTCCTCTCTCTGTCTCTCTCACAGGGAGGTAAGGAATATCTGATGAGAGCGCACTTCGGCCTCCCCAGTGTGGAAGCTGAGGATAAAGAAGGAAAGCCACCAATTAGCGTCAAGTTTGAGATCCCTTACTTCACCACCTCTGGAATTCAGGTACGAGAGAGAATGTGTGTTTTCTCATAATATTACTAATCATAACTACTAACTGCATTTCATTGCGATTGGTTTTCAAATTCATTGTGAATCTCTGAAGAGATTCTGTGTCTTAATGAACAAAATCCACCCAATCCCAGCATGTCAGCTGTAGAAATCAAACCTCAGGGTGCTTCAAGTATTAAAATGGATTTAAAATCCTGAAGCGAAATGGAGTTGAATCAGGAGCTCCCCAGAGTTTCTAGTCGTATATTTACTCACCTATAGGGATGGTGATCCAGTCAGTGACACAAGATGGCGCTCTAGCCGTTCTTCTACCTCCGCTCTCTCCCATCCCAGTGCTCTCGTTACTGCATGATGAGCTCTTTCAGCCCAGAAAGCGAATAAAGTCACAGTCTTTAAAGACATTTCAATTCTTTATATTCTATAAACTATATGATGATGATAACCACAAATACAGAATTAGAGTAGTTATATTTAAACGAGAAACCATTTGAACTTTGAACTATATGTCCATTCAGTGTGTAATCACAGCGCACTGTGTGTATGAAGATTCATGAGTGAAGCTGGTTTAAAGTGATGCTTCATTTGGTTATTAGGCTTGTCCTCGAGTCCTCCTATGTGTTTTTTTTCTTATATAAGTGAGGAATGGAAAAAAAAAACAGTAAAAGAATGAGAAGGACCCCCCAATCTGCTTAGCAAATAACTGCGATCCTGAACACATGACACTATCTGTTTACACTGCATGTGTCACTAGATGGCGGAGTGAACCATCTTCTGCGCTCTGTAGATTGATGTAAGCTCACAGACCTGACTCTGGAGTAGTACACTGGAGGACCAGTTTAACAAGTCAGCGTTCATCGTTGCCTTCAGGGGTCGTGGTCATGTTCAAATGAAATGAAGACAGACAAATAGGAATAATTTGCTGTAATTCTGTCATCCTGGAAGGAAATTTTGCATCGGTTTTATAAGCAATAAAACACTTTGGGATGTGCTGTTATAGACAAATGATCAGTGATTGTATTAGAGTTGTTCGTAATGTAAATTTGATCGCTTTCCTTTAACAGCATGTCATGAAGTGTATTCCTTTAATACCACAGCAGTTTGCCAATTTCCAAACCATACTTTTCATCCATTTATAGTTCTTTATAGTATCCGTTTACGTTGCCAGACATCCATGAGACAAGTTCCTGTTATCACTAGCGTTATAACAGCTGTAAACAGTCCTACCCTCACCTCTCTTTCGAATGTAATGCAGCGTGTCGTTTTAATGAGAGCGTACACGGACACTTTTCCCTGTGATTTACAGCTTTATCTCTGACTGTCACAAAGCGCTGACACTGGGGACTTAAAGCAATCAAACACTCGGTGGCGTGCGGTTATAGAAAAATAATCAGCGATGGGGTGATGAGATGCAGTCCGAGTTACTGCTGCCGTCCTGGAGTTGATTATTTTCCAAGTACATTTCTTATTAGAGTTTTTATTAATTAAAGAATGACGCATCACACTTTCTATCCGACAAACCCAAAGACAAACATGCATCTTTGACAGGTTATTTGACACTGGAGACTCCTTCCAAAGACATTGGACGTAGAAACTGTCCAATAAACTGTGACCTGACTCCTTCCAAAGACAAACATGCATCTTTGACAGGTTATTTGTCACTGGAGACTCCTTCCAAAGACAAACCTGCATCTTTGACAGGTTATCTGACGCTGGAGACTCCTTCCAAAGACAAACATGCATCTTTGACAGGTTATTTGACACTGGAGACTCTTTCCAAAGACAAAAATGCTTCTTTGACAGGTTTAAACTGTGACCTCTGAGGAAGGTTTCTGTTTGGACGTAGAAACTGTCCAATAAACTGTGACCTGACTCCTTCCAAAAATGGTAAATAAATATCTCCTCACAGAAAACGTCACCAAATCAACAACCGCTTAATCCGTATCTGTGGAGTGTCCATCATACAAGTCCCTGTGTAACTGTGACACTATTGTCAGAGCTTCTGTTATAGAAAATTAAATCAACACGTTCTGACCAATCAGGATCGAGCATTGACGAGTGCTATGGTGTAACTGTGTGTAAATATCTTAAGGTATATATGAGTGTGGCAGGCTTTATACAGTATAAAAGTGTGTATTTGGGGATTTCAGAGCCTGTGACACCAGCTTTTTTAAGATCTGGTGCAGCTGCTTGAGCCAAATGATCGAAGGTTAGAACGTTTAAGCTGAATGTTAGAAGACTTTATGGTTATTCAGCTTCACGTTAACATATTCTCTTGGCTCCAATATTTCCTACATTCAGAGAAGCTGCACATGCTGACATGTTCGAGTCACAAATCAGGGAGTGTTAGATGCTTGGAGTCATTGTCTATAAATCTGTTTACAACTAGTAGTTTTATGTGGATTGTATCACGATAAGATTTTGTCTTGCACTTGGACTTGAGTGAAATTCGCCTCCAGGTGATGTGTCATGTTAATACTGTAATAAGCAAATAGGCTCATTTGAAGCTACCCTTCTCTCTGTAAGTAGTTTGCAGCTTATTCTGGACAGCGCTGTTTGTGTAAAATAAGACGAGATTAAAAAAAAAAAACTGTGTAACTACATGGGCCATGTGCTTTATGTATTCTCGATTGTGCTTGAAGGTGTTGATTAGCTTCCTATAACGGCATCTGTGACAGCATTTCCGGCTGTAATCACAGGTTTATATTAATGTGCTCACGCTAATATCCCATCGTAACAACTCATTCAGAGACCCGTAAAGCTCATAATAAACAGATACTGACACCAAACGTATAATCGATGATATGGTGAAACTTTCTGTAAGGAGACGTTTAACATTTATGGAAGGCGTCAGAGCTTTGTAACAATCAGGAGGTTTTCCACCATGAGAAAGTCTTCAGGGTCCATTTTCTTGAAAACACGGCAAACTGTGTGCTTTGTCTTATTAACTTAAAGAGAGGGTAGGTGAAGAGAGACTGTCGTTTGAACCCCTGTTTATAGCTGCTTCAACATGTTTGATAACAGGAATGAACTTGCAAACGTTCCACAACTAAATGTAACTATAAATGGATAAAAAGGATTAAAAACTCGCTTTATGTCTAGTTTTTGTCACACCACACCAGCTTTGGTTATTTTCCTGTAACACTGCACACCATCATGGTGATTTCATTCCCTATATATTGTATGTAAGAGGAGATTTGTTTGTTAAATATGGGTTAGAGATGTGTTAACACTTGTACGGAATCTGGATGTTTTCATTTAAATCCCGGTTTAAATGCCTCCTGGGTGCATTTATACTGATTGTAATCCCCATTTATATAGCATATAATCTTTATAAATGAGGTCTTTCTCTCTAATTACTGCTGAGGCCAGCTGTTTCTCTGGTTCTCTGGTTCTCTGTATCTTGCCTTAGCAGGATCTCCTGGTCAGTTTGAGAGGTTTCACTAACGCAGTGTATCCAAAAATCTCCACTCCATCTGTGCAGTGCAGTTCGCTCTCTCTCGCTAGATGAGAAATGCACATATACGCACTACATAAGGGCTATAGTGATCATATTAGCTGAATGAAGCCTTGATTAAGAGTTACTCTGTAGCTTAAGAGCTCTGCATTTACACCCTTAACATGGCATTTCACACACTAAAGCCTGCTGCTGGGTTTGAAGGTATAGTATCCTGATATGTGAATGTAAGTATACAGCATGTTAATAAGTTACTGATCACTGGGAATGAACACACACACACACACACACACCGACTTTCAAACCGACTTGAGACCCACGGGACGGAACGAGATATCTCAAGTCGTACATGGTCTTAAAGGAGCCGTACAATCTGCTCCTGACGCTCCTCTGCTCCTCCGCCAATACAATTAGCGCTGATTTTATATGATTTTGAAAGGGAGTGAATGAATTGGGGAAGCAGAGGAGATTTCCTCTCTTTTGTGGATTAAGTTGTATTAAGCATCCCACACGGAACTCAAAGTCGCTAAACCTCTCGTTTAACTCGATTTTCCCCCTCCTCGATGAGCAGGATTATGAGGAAAGAATCAGTCATTTCTCAAATCGAATTAAATAGTTAACTTATGTGAGATTTCCTCTTGCTAATTTCTCTCATTTTTATGTACGCCTGTTTTTTTTTTTTTTTCCCCATTACAGCCTCAAAGCAGCTTTTTGTTTTGATCAGATGTTATGCTCAATTTTCTTTTTAAGACAACAAACATTTACAAATGGATGAACTGATCCCATCTCTCTTTTTTTTTTTATTTTCCGGTGACTATGGTGGGAAATCAATGGCATGATGACTCTCTTATTCAAGAGACACGTGTGTGTTCTGTGTTGTCAGTCAACATTACACAAGTTCACAAAAAAAATACACAGTACATGTTGAAATCTAATACTAATTTGGAAATGACAGATGACAACAGTGAGTAATTAGGACTGATGAATGGATGGAAACTTGGATGAATGGATGGAAACTTGGATGAATGGATGGATGGATGGAAACCTGAATGGATGGATACCAGATTGGATGGGCAGATGCAACCTTAGATAGAGGGATGGCTGGATGGAAACATGGATGGAAATTTGGATGGATGGATAGAATGATAACTGGAAGAATGGATGGATAAAAACTTGGTTGCAGACTTGAAGGAATGGATGGATGGCCTCAGACCCTCCACTCACAGGATACAGTGCCTCTGATATCTTTTGTACACTTTTCTGGCCAAAAGCTTCAGAATATTGGAGGCTGCAGTCTAATTGGCTGTCTGCACATCAGTGTGTTTGCACATCTGTGCCTCAGTTTCCAGCAAGAAATCATTTTCGACACTGTTACACAATGAGCTTTTTAGCATATTGGTTATAGGCACTGGATTAAAAAAAAGATTATTAATGTTTTGTTTGAAGCAGTTAGTCATGAGTTAAAGAGATACACCATGTCCGCCAAATGGCCTTTTCCTTTGAAGGCACTTCTTGGCCATGTTCTTGGCCGTGTTTATTGACTAGATATATTAATGAGGGATTTGTGTGATATGTATGACGCATTTGTTGACTCGGTTGAAAAAAACAGCACGGTTAAAGACTGAAGGGTACGTTGAGAACTCAAAGACAAAACACAGCTAACATAATATAAACAAAAACGCTGCAAAATCATCCCCCTTCCTTCAGGAATTTGGATAGTCAAGTTACTCGTATATTTTCTCTATTGAGTACTTGATCAGTCCCAATACCGATCCAAAGTTTCAGGCCAGTATTGCTGTGATAGTTCTACTGAATCAGTATATTTTTAATTGAGACATCTGTCATACCAAACAGTAATCCCCATCATGGTCTATAGGATTTGGATTTGAAGCATTTCGTGACCACCCTCCTGCTGCAGAACTGGGAAAAGAGCTGTAGGTTTGAATGTCTGTGCTGCGTACGATCCTGCCCTGCCAGACGTCTGCCGAGAGAACTTGCTGACTTGCTTCGGGACAAAACCTCAGTGATGCTTTGATAACCCTTACGCTCATATACAAACTCGCCCATTCCCTCTCTCTGTCTCTCTCCTGTGGTCAGCATGTCTGTCTGCTTTACTGGTGTCCTCGCATGGCCTGTGAATGGAGACTCCCTCCAGTGTGTCTGTGCCCCCGTGACAGCAGACATGATTTTTTTTTTTTGTAATGTTTTAGAGGGATTTTCTTTTTCTCTAGTATGGCTGGATTTAGCCCTGTTTCTCAGCAGCCATGCAAGATCTGTGTTCAAGACTTTATGGGTGGCATTTTAGAGAGTCCGTAATAACAGCACGAGGCGGCACCGCTCTTAAATTCATGATCCCACTTTAAGAAAGTGGCATCGTTTTTTTTTTTTGTTTTTTTTTTCGAGTGTGACTTGATACTAGTGCTAGTCAGAGCAGAGCTCCTGCCACTACGGTTTTCTTCACCAACGAGAGTGTGTGTAAGATGTCACCCTTAACAGTTAATCAGTCTCAAAGGCTAGGGCCTGGCCTTGCTTAGAGACCTGTAATTTTCATGTAGTCACTTATACACAATGATGCTTAAGTGTTTTTATTTTTTTTTGAAGATTATACATCTTAATTGCTTGCTCACTGGTCTGGAATGAGCATGTGGTGACGGTTCCACCACTGAAACACCAAGGCATCTTGATTAGCATCTTCACATCCACACCTCTTATTTCAGACTGAACTGAGATCAGCTACAAGCTTGTGGAATAAGTGTAAACCATTTCCTCGTTACTTGCGTTTTTAGATTTAGGTCTTGAGGTGTCATCTTTTAGGTTTAGGTCTTGAGGTGTCATCTCAGCTGCCATGACCTAGACCCATCGCCCACTTTCACGTAGCCCGTACAGAGTGCTGACTCAGTGACCAAGCTCTCCAGCATGTGTGGAGATTTACAAGTGCAGGCTTTTGGGAGAAAAAGTGACTAGACTGCATGTCTGTGAAAGTCTGGGAGGCTGTCTCCTGACTGCAAGGCATGCTCTGTAGGCCACAAGGTCTACAAGGCCACGCCGCGTTAATGAAAGACCAGTGCGCACCAGTAAACACACACGCAGTCTGAGCCAAAGACGTCTTGGGCACCAAATACAGTGTCTACACTTGTCTTGTAAGGTGAATTTTGGTAAAATGGGCACCGTGTACTCGAGCTTCTGGAGCCATTTTTGACATTATAGTGCACGGCTCTGCCTTGGCGCTGTAGTGACGCAGCACTTCATAAACTCTCTGACATGAACCAACCACCACTTTGACATGCACTGTGGCCCGAAAGGCCGTGAACACAAAGCCACATTTGGAGATCTCAAGTCATGACTGTCTCGTCACCGTGCCAGTGTGTATACGGGCCCGCCTGGGTCGGTCCGAAGGGAGGTTTTGATGAGTTTTAAATAGTGGACGCTGCACCCAGGGTGGCACTGCTGCACCCAACTAAAGTCCACATGCATAGCCTGAAATATGCACAGAAGCGACTCTGCGTTGGTGGGGTTCTCCACCAAGTTTGATTGGAAATAGCCAGAGAGGCTGTTTTTAAACTCCTCATTTAGCCTATATTGATGCATACTCTGAATACGCTTCTTGTAAAAAAGCATGCGCAGTTGCTATTTTGTCTGCACACATGCTATTTTGAAGTGTCTGTCCTTTGGGAATACAGTGTTAGAATAGGCCAGATGGCAGGGCTTCGACTTTTACTGTGCATATACTTTGGGAGAACACCCAGTGTACTAGATAACCTCAAAATATCTGAGCTGCTTTTGACAAGTGCCTTTTCAGTGTGTTTTATATATTACTTTTCTTTTTCTTTTTTTTTTTTTTTTTGTTTTTCTGTTCGATTGTGCAAAGATACAGTGATGCAACAGCTGACTATCAAGGTCATGGAGCATGTCTCAATATCTCTGCAGGGAAGAAAGGTGCCATTTCCTCAATCTCACTTCTTCATATGCTTCCTGTGTGCCGCACAGACACTTTCCCAGGCTTTGGTGCCAGCATCGTGTGTAACACAACCTCCTCAGCACAACTTTAGTTTTTCGCCACATAACGGGTTAATAGCTTATTATACCGCCAAATGCTTGGTTCTGATTAGTCAGAAGCTGTTGATTAATTTTCTATAACAGCAGCTCTCTCAGTAGTGCTGATTTTTAATACGTTATCCTTTCTAGACTTGCACAGGGAATTGTATAGTGTTAATGCTCCACATAAACGGATAAAAGAAGCACATGTAATTGTTGAAATACTGAAATTTTCAATGGGGAGGTGTTTGTTTAGCATTTTTGGAAGGAGTCTCCAGTGTCAAAAGCTGTATGTTTTCCACCACTGGAGAGTCTTGAGCGTGTCGAGAGTCTTGAGCGTGTCGGGGGAAAAAGTACGATGGGTCATTCTTTAGTTGATAAAATTGTTCTAGTTGGCAGACTGCTGTGGCGTTATTGTCAAATAAAACTCGGACCCGATCTCAGCACCCCGTCGTCGATTTATTTTCCTATCATAGCACGCCACTGAGCGTTTGATTTCTTACTTGTAGAACTTCACGCTGAGAAGCTGTTAAGGTTGTATGCTATTAACGTGAGTTTAATTCCCAGGACTTAGTATTGATCTGTACTGAAATTCTAAATATTATTTATTTTTTTTAAACCTGATAACAGGTGCGTTACCTGAAGATCATCGAAAAGAGTGGATACCAAGCACTCCCATGGGTACGATACATCACCCAGAATGGAGGTAAGCACCATCACAACATCATCAAACCATAAATAAGGATAATAATAATAACAATAAGCCCTCTATCTGTTACAGTAACACTCATGACAGTATGGTTAAAAAAAGAAGCATTGTTATAGCCCCAATTATTAAAAATAATACTGTGAACTAGAAGTAAAGTGACTGGGCAAATGATGCTTACTCCACACACACACACACACACACACACGTTCTCACATAGTCTTTCTGGCACTATATTTGTCATTGTTTTGCAGAATGTTACAGGTATTGGGCAACAATTAGGCAATTGAGTAAAAGTCAGATGAGGGAGAGAGTTGTGTGTGGAGGTGCAATGGTTTCTGTGAAAAGAGGATGTTTGAGAAGAAGAAGGTAGAACTTGGCTCACTGCTGAGATGCTGTGCTGAGTCAATAGTAAGATGGAGAAAGATGGGGCATTCTGTACTTTCTCCAATTGAAAATTGAACTTGATTTAGATTTGATCAGTAGGGAGAAACAGTGACCCTGAAATCACACTGTGTACATCTAAAGGCCTCGAGTCTTCATCGATATGCTCTTGTATTTAAGGATATTCTTAATCTGGTTTTTGAGTCTCAGTGTAACATCACATTAGCATCGTCACACACTCTCGAGAACATGCGGTTACTCACTACACAAGGGTGTGTGTGAAACTGATTTGGAGAAATCTAACTTCAACAAAGTGACTGGAGAACAGCAGACGCTGGCTCCCGAAATGTCAAGATAAAGACAGTTTTCCTTCGATGCAATGTTTTTATGTTTGATATTTCACTACAGCACATAAGGTCTTTGTTGCACTGAAAAAGAAATACACTAAGAATGTATGAATAAAATCTAGACACTTTTTTTCATCGAATACTAATAAATTATTATATTATATATTATGTTAACCGAAGCCCAAGAACACTTCCAGTGCTTGAGAACACGAAGTACAAGACCGTCATTGTGCACAATTAGATTAGATGTGGATTCAGTGTAGAACAGAGATCACCTGTTTCTCTCATGTCTGCATTTGCTGCGTCTCATATCCTGAATTTAAGGCACTATCATCAGGTTATCTCGTGTTTCCAAACCCTGGTTTATTTTGCATTGTGCTCTTGGTCGGCCGGGTGGAAAGCTCAGCTGCCACAATTAACTTTTTTCGACCACTCCCCACCCCCAATTTCCTGCCGTTTGGAACCGTTTAATTAAGCGTGCCTCATTTCCTTGTTTCTTTGCAGACTATCAGCTCCGGACTCAGTAGTAGAACTTCACTCGTCTCCTGCTGTCTGACCCGCGTGGACTTGGATGTCTCTCTCTCTCTCTCTCTCTCTCTCTCTCTCTCTCTCTCTCTCTCTCTCTGGATCACTCTCCCTCTCTTTGTCTCTCTCTCTCTCTCTGCAAAGTTTGAGATGACTAAAACAGGTTTCATGATATCAAAGACCTACAAAGGACTGCTCAGCCAACGCACCTATCCATTAGGAGCTCTTTCCAGTTTCGCTTTTGAATCCCGTTATTGATTCATACACAAATTAATTTGCTAATGATTTCTGGTGTAAAGTAGTGAGCTAATATGAGAAGTCTCTCAAACGCTGCAGACGTTTGTGTATCTCAGGCCTGCTGTGACGCAGGCCCTGTTTGTTTTTTTTTTTGCGGACCATCCGTGTCTCTCTGTATGTTTATGTTCAGAGATATTCCTTCTGTTTATGGTCAATGGTAGGAAAACCATTTTCATCATAACCAGTTTAAAACAATCGTCAGTAGTATGTCAGTGTATTATCTGTGTGTTTACAGGAGTGTTTACAGTGCACATGTAGTATGTACTATTTACTAACAGAGGTGGACAAATCATAAATTCATTATCTAGCCCATCAGGCAAGTACAATCTCCCGTGTGCAGCCCAGGCTCATGTTTTGGTTGACTGGAAAACTAATTGAAAAAAAAAAAGCTAAAAAGTGCTATCTAATGTAATATAATGTGCTGTAATGAAGTATGGTAAGTTAAGTGCATTATTATAGGCTATGAGAAACAAACGTTATCAGTTTAGCACATCGTGTTTGCAACCCCGATTTAAAAAATTGGCTGATGTTTTACCTAAAGGTTCAGTGATTGGTCCTCGCATTGCACTTAACAGATGATCTAATTCTGGCTAGTCTTTAATTTTCTCTCATTACGTTTAAGTGAATGTGTAAAGCAGTAGAGTTTATTTTACTTGGTTTTGTCAGTGTTTCTACATAACTGCATGTTTCTGTTTCTAAGATCGAATTAATCTGCCTAATACAAACCAAAATAATAATATACGGTCTGCCGGGTCGCTCTGCAGCCGGTGTGCGGAGTGTCGCTCTGCGGCCGGTGTGCGGAGTGTCGCTCTGCGGCCGGTGTGCGGCGTGTCGCTGTGCGGCCGGTGTGCGGCGTGTCGCTGTGCGGCCGGTGTGCGGCGTGGCGCTCTGCAGCCGGTGTGCGGCGTGGCGTCGCTCTGCAGCCGGTGTGCGTGGAGTGTCGTCGCTCTGCAGCCGGTGTGCGTGGAGTGTCGCTCTGCAGCCGGTGTGCGGAGTGCGGCAGGTGGTGGGATTCGGGAGGATGTGCTGTTTGAGTTGAGATGTTTCACACCATATACTTGATGCGTGACTTTTTGTGCTTCTGCAGAAGCAACACAAGTCTTCGTGATGGTTGTCATTAGCTGCGTCTCAAATCAATAACTGTTACCTTTGATGCGAAAGTATTTACTAATCTGGAAAATCCAAAAGCCTGGTATGCAAAAAAGACCTTTCAGTTGGTTTCAAGTCTACGGGAGAGGTTTTTAAAATGAAAACACTAGATGTAATGGGAGAACCATTTGTGACACGACGCTAGTTTTTTTTTGTCACGTGGTGCTATACTGCCTTCACTAGTCACATCGATCTCGCACCGCGTGGATGTGTAGCGGTAGTTTCTGAGGACGTGCTCAGGTGGCTGCCGGACGCATGCGGCAGCCATCTTGCGTTAGTTCAAAGCAGGCACAATTCAGCTTTTCAGACCAAATGAGAAATTTACTTGTCCTGGCTGCCCAGGTTAGTGATTTGTCCACCCCTGATTAAGCACATTTCAAAAAATCTTTGACACTGATGCTTAACATCAAATATCAACATCAAGAGACAGTATTTTGGTTTAAAAGTCATTTTAAAGGCCATCTGTTACCGTTAACAGAGATACAGTTACAACAGATTAGTCCTAATCCTCCCAGGTCAATCCTTCACTGTTATATTCTCTTTATTGTATTTTCATCCATCGATTGTAAACTGTTTACTGTGTTTATTAGGTATTTTTACATTGTCAGGAATTTTTGTTTTCAGTATTAGCAACCGAGTAGAGCTCAAGATGTTGGCATCTTAATGATACCACTTTAATGTTTACCACAAAGCCTATATAATAATAATAATAATTATAATAATGCCATTGCACACCAAAATGGTGCTCGCTACAACTCCAATTCCTGCTACTAGCATTGTGCCATTTAGGCTGTCTGATTTAATTTAAACTCCTGTACACTCTGTTACAGCTTAGCGGCATAAGTTATGTGTATATGTGTTTCTCTGTTGTGCTGCATATATCTGACCTGATTGGAAATAATAATTAGAAATCACTATCAGAATGATGCATGACCCGTAGGGTTGGCGATGGAGCGAGTCACATACACGCATTCACTCTCCTGAACATTTCATGTCTCTTCTCAGAAAATGAAAACAAAATGAAGTTCCTCTTTTCTCAACACTTCATGTGTACTTGTCTTATTATAGCCTCCACTAGTACTTATTAATACAGTGCTATGATGCAAAGTGTGTGTTCCTCCTTTAAAAGCAAAAACATTGCCTAGCCGTCCTAAATCAGACCACGCCCCCTGTATTGAAATGAGTTGTTCCTTAGGATGTGCTCTTTAAAGAAGCAGCTCTGCTCTAACTGTGAGTGGAGCTTATTTTTTTTTTCTGAAACGAAGAAACATATGGAAATATTGTGAATCATACTCCAGCCCTAGAAACCCTTTAAAACGGTCCTTTTCAACTGTACTTTTGCAGGCCAATTTTGAGTGAAGACTCATGACGTGTGTACGTTCAGCATTCACAATTGCGTCCAACTCTGGGAATGACTGGCTTTATCTTGTCAGCCCTGTGATGTCACTTCCTGTTCAAACATGTGCAGCGTGTGAATCGGACACTCTCGTCCACCTAGCTCCAGCGCATCCACTCTGAAAGGGATAATTGTTCGCACGCGGCTGGAGATGAGCTCGCGTCTGCGGTGATGTCATTGTGCTCTTTGAGGCCATGAGGTCACCGGAGCAGGTTCTCTCGCCTTTTAAGTGTGTGAAACAATCGCTTCTCTGAGCTTTTGATGTCATTTTATTTTCTCTCCTTTGTCTTATGGAGTAATCTTGACTTGAAGACATGTTATAAATCAGATGCTTTTTAAAAAGTTGATATTCTTTACCGTTTTATAGCGTCCCTGACTGTTAGACGACGGAGATAATCACGTAGACATAGTCTTCAAACGCCTACGGTTTGCGGTCAATCATGTACATCGTTGAATGACTGCGTCTTTTTTTCCCTGCTGAGATGTCATTTGTTCTTACGTGGGAGGCAGTTTGCAGTTTTGAGGTATGTAGATATGACTGTACTTCTGCTAATATGCAACCAAGACGCTTGGTCGGTGTATAATTGTTTTTCCAGGGAAACCTGTTTCCTCTTTGGTTTGACCAGGTCAGGCTGAAGTCATGTAGCCACTGGGAGACAGTCCAGGCCTAAGTGCGATCGAGCCTCTTGTGAAATCCTCACCGTCGGCACTGAAATGCACCGTTACAACACACACACACACACACAGCAACCATGTGAAATATAGACATATACGCTTTATAACAGCAGACAAAAGTGGCTTTAACTACAGCGATGTTTCAAATGTGTGAAAGATGAACGAGAAGGTAACGCTTTAAAATAAGGTCCAAGGTTATATCATTAGTTACCTTAAGAAGATGCTACTATAATTCATGCTTGTATCAGTGGACCTTTCTGTAAACCGTGAACCAAATATGTCAACGAAAAATGACACAAACATGTTTATTCCATCCGTGAGAAAAAATAAATCTAGTCTAAACTTAATAAACCCCTTGATTCATCTGAATGGTGAGTTCAAATATTTATGCAATTAATATTTTAATAATTTGTTAATTTTTTTTGACATTTTTATGAAAAATCATGTTCTACTCCAGATGGTGTTCATTCGTTTTCTTTACCAAAGAACAACGCCTGATCATTGATACGGTGCAGCTTCTCTCTAAACAGACCTTTCATTCATATTGATGGAAGGAGTCTCCAGTGCCAGGGGAAGGTGTTTAGGATGAGGACTGTGTGCGAGCTGATTTCTTGGTAACATGGCAAGATGTTTTTTTTCCCTCCTTGTCTTAGAAGGCGAAAAGGGGCTGGTGATGGAACAATTGTTTCTAACTACTATGCTGTAAATCATAACAGGAACTCGCTTGTTTTGTGGCCGTTTTTGTTTGCGTAAAAAGTGTGAAGTAAGTTCTTTAATTGCTTTTAAAAAAAATGTAGGCAATTAGCAAATCGCTGTGGCATCAGAGGATTAAAACACTGTGGTTTGTGTTATTGCAAAATGATCAGCTTCCGGGTGTTTGTTTACTCTCGAGGCCACGTCCCTGTTGTTGATTATTTTCCTATAACAGAACACCACAAAGTCCTGACTTCAATCCCAAAGTCTTTGGATTGTTAATGTGTCTAAGTGTAAAGTGTTAGCAAATATAATCTGTATTCAGATGCTGGACATTTAGAGAAACAGTTCATCCATCAGTGGTGATTTTGCCAGCAGGGAATGAAAGCCAGTATCCACCAGTCAGCATGATGCAATGCAAGTCATGAGGGAGGTTTCTCTTTAATCCGTGGAATAAAAAGCGTAAAAAAAAATAAAATTTCACTTAAAACATGGCCATAGAGATGTCAGTAATGTGTTTGCTGTGGTTTTTTGTAGTCACAGATATATATATATGAAATAGTTTGAAATCCAAATGAAGTCATTTCATTTTACTGACATGTAAAGCAGTGCAACAAATGAGGTTTTGAAATCTGTTGCGAGCACTAAAAAGGCCGTTTCTATTGGCCGAGCCCTCGGCGCACGAACGCGCCACATTCTTGACAGTCCTCCAACTTCAATGGCTTTATTATTTTTCTCCGTTCTTTTACTGTAGCGTCGTCGGGGAATAATAAAAACCGTGTTTTTGTTGTTATTTGAAGTTGAGCAGGCCTACAGCTGGATGCATCAGCACCACTCATAAGGGACACCAGTGTTCAGATGGAGCGGTCCGTTAATTCTGTTGCAGAACTTGTGCTACATGTCAGAAATTCCATTAGCCGATCTCAGATACAGTCCCACCGAGCTAATAAAGGTTTCTGATGCTATTGCCAGGTGTTACAGTACCGAATGCCAAGCCGTATAAGCTCAATGTTGAGTGCTGTAGCTTGGGTGGCTTCCATGTGGAAATCTTTTAAGCAAGTTAGGAGTGATTCCTCTTACACACACACACATTTCTACAAGGAGACATTGCAGTTCCACTCAAGGGCCAACTTACAGGCAAGTGGATGTACATATGTGATTGCTATAGTTGTAGTTAATGGAAATAGTTAATGAAAAGCAGCTGCACCCACAGCCCGCTCTCGGTCATCCCAGTCGCTGTGTGTGTAAAAGGAAAAAACTACTAAACAAACACAATAACGGTATGTACCTGGACTGCACAGGTATGCCTATGGTTTGACACGCCTAAGTCATGTACGTTCACGTGCCGTATTTATGGCTTCTGTTCACACCAGACGCACTTGTTTCCTTGCTCTAGTGACACACACACACACACACACTCTGAAAACCACAAGAATGCAGCCCTTGTCTGCATTAAGAGGAACTTTCTTTGGCCTCAGCTCATCTGAGATGCTTGGCAAAGTGCACAGTTTGGTGCGTAACAGCCGAAGAGTGGGGAAAAGACCGTTGTTCAAAAAACACACGCTTAACAGTCGTGCTATCAAGTGCTATTCCATATTCTCAAGTCTAAAAATGTGAGTATGTGAAAAATTCTCAACGGCTCCTGTGCACATGATGTGCTACTTACTAGAAGCCGTGTATGATTTGAAAAAGAAAGTAATAGTAGAAGTGATGATTGCAGAGGTCCTTAGTGTCTAAAACATTTCCTACAGGCACACCTTACGGCTTCTGAGCCTTATAAATTGTGGAAACAAAACACAAATGAAACGTGGCCAAGATCTGGACCAATATGTGGCCAATATGTATCCTGAGCTCGGGTTGTGTCTGTGTGGAGTTTCACACGTTCTCCCCGTGTCCGTGTGGGTTTCCTCCATGCTCTCCGGTTTCCTCCATACAACGTGCCAGTACGTGGGCTGGATATGCTGGATGTGAAAGTGTGTGTGATGGACTTCTAGGGTGTATTACAGCCTGAAGCTGTGACGTTCCTTGCAATTTTTTTTCATTCCATAGTCATTATGTAAAACAAGAGTTAAGGTTACAGCATGGTGACGCACGTGCTGGATTTAATGGTGCACTTAATACAATCGGGACACATTCACGGTACATTTTGTGGTCACATTTTTAAAAAATTGCATAATGTATGACCTGAATAAGCAGTGAGTTTAACAAGATTTACTACTCCTTTGTGAACAGAAATTCCTTAATTATATCCAGCCTAATTAAATGATGTAACAGGTGTATTCAGATACATGGAAATAAGAGATGACTCATGAGGATATTAAAGGTTAAAGTCCTCTTCCACAACTCCATTAGAGGCAAAGGGGCAAAAGAGGCTTCAGAATCAAGTCTATCTCCATACCCAGATTTTAGCTCACAGTTAACTAAACCTAATTAAACGATTTTATTAATGCTTAATCATTTTATTAATTGTATTAATTTAATTTAATGATTTATATAAATAACAAAATAAGAGCATGAGAAAAGTGTGTGCATAAATTTAAATATCTCTCCATGAACATATCTCCTCCTTCACGTGGCTTTGTTGAATTCTTTCATGTATAAATTACTGAACATATCGAGATGTTTTAGATTATTTAGGTTTTATTAAAGAAATTGCAGTGAGATTTACACACTGACTTTTTGTTTTTAATCCCTGATTTTAAAACGTAACTAAAGTTAACAAACTAAAGGAAGTGTAATGGGTTTAAACATTACTGTACACAAATACTAGCAATGTGTGAAGTTCACTAAGGTCGGTTTAAAATATTATAAATATTTATATTTATTTATTTAATGCCTAAAATTATAGAAATAATAAACAAAATATAAAAAAAAATATTTTTAAAAAAGAGCTAATAATAATAATGCTACAGTCTAAGATAATAATAATAATAATAATAATAATAATAATAATAACATTTCGATCTGTTCTGGGTGGAAGCTTTAGGCGGAAATGACGTGTGCTGCACGCCACTGTGTGTTATTAATGCACTGATTGATTCATGATGTTGATTAATGGACTTTTATGAGGTGATAAACCCATTTATGAGTGTGGACGCTGCACACAGAGGGTTAAGAGAGCGGGGAAACCATAGCGTGAGAAACGGCTTTGCACACATTCCAGCTGTTGTGAAATCGATACCGATTAAACGCCGTCGCCGTGTCGCGAGCCAACGTGGCGCTCCGGCCGGCTCACCTGAGAAAGCGCGCGCGCCCTCGGAACATCCCCTCCGCGCCTCCTCCCCCCCCAGCGCGTGCTGCAGTGTGCTGTGTTATGTGTTGTGTTTGTGTGTGTGTACACCTGCTGCCTGGCAACAGCACGCCGAGGGACGCCCCTGATTGGTTCACAGAGGGAAGCCCTGGTTGCGTGAGCGCCGCGCTGACGTCACGAGCCGGTCGATCCCCTGCCGTGTGGCCGCGCCGGCAACCCTAAACCGAGGGAATTTCTCTCACCTGCGGGCTTCTGCTGGAGATAAACGACTTGTGACGAGAGCAGAAGGAGTTCAGCAGGTTTAGAGGGAACCCTCTGCGTAGCTACAGTGTGTGTGTGTGTGTGTGTGGAAAAGTTTTTGTAGGCAGACCATCATGTAAATGTCAGATGAGGAAAGTCTGCAAGGACATTCCTGAGAAAAGACCTCAGTGACGTGGCTAATGCTTGAAAATACATTGTGCTTAAGCTAATTCTCTTAAATTACAGTTCTACACCTCTCTCTCATTCTCTCTCTCTCTCTCTCTCATTCTCTCGCTCTCTCTCTCTCTCTCTCACACACACACACACACACACACACACAGAAGTTTGTATTACTATCCTTGCAAGGACCTTTCACTGACATGATTATAAATGATTATTTATCATTTTCTAACATCATATCTTCCACGCACACAAGAACTGACGACTCCTGGACAGGAATCTGGGCCTAAATTTTAGGGAAAATGTTACTTCTCAAAAGTATAGCACTTTTTAAAATAACATTTTTTCCCACTCTGGAACAATTTAAAGTGATTTGTTCACATTTCAGACTATGTTCAATGAAAATCTTAGTTTGCTTTCTGTTTTCCTTTTTCGGTCCTTGTTTTCATTTCTAGATTAATGCTATGCTACATCTAAACCCAGGGTCATAGCCAGACCTTTCACAACCAGGTTAAATCCACTTACTTTATTGGGAAAATCTAATAAAATCTATTGGGGAAATCTAGTGCGGGCAAAATGCTAATAATCTAATAATGCTAATAATCTAATAATACTAATAATCTGCATCTGCAGTAAATGATTTAATGTGATTTCTCCTACAACTACAGCTTTACTAGGATCCCATTGGATATAAAAAGCATGCACAACATTTTTTTGTCACCTAGCAAGCTACAAAAAAAAAAAATCATCGCTAACAAATCACAACGTTGGCTACATCTTATGAAGCATGCTAGCATTACCAATTCAGTATCATTAGCTAACAGTAGCTAATAACAAACTTAATCCGAGTTATGCCTCCAAACAACAAATATTGTTTGTTCGTTTACACTCTTTGACAGTCTTCGCCATTGGACAATGATGAAATGAACTTTCCAATTTCTCTGATGTAGTGAGCTTTGTGTTATTATTCAGACTAGCCGATCGAAGCGAGATTTAGCCATCTTTAGTCATTCAGCTTTGCATCATGACATTTGTAACCACAGTGACTAATAATAATAATATTCTTCTTCTTCATCATCATCATCATCATCATCATCATCATCATTATATCCCACCCCTGAGCTACATCCCTGTTTAAATCCAACCTTGACCTTAACCTCAGCAACCAGAAGGAAAACCTTTGTCTCTTTTAGCTTTTAAAATAAAAGTGCAGTTTTTCTAAAAGAAAAAAATCAGTTTTCCTCAGAGGGACCAGCGAAATGTTTCCACAAAATCAGAATGACCACACACACACACACACACACACACACACACACACACACACACACACACACACACACACACACACACACACTTTATTAAAACCTTTTTTTCTCTTTTTTTTAAGCAAGGCATTTAAAAAACAAACCCTTTGGTGTAATGACACATCTACATACTAAAATAATAACAGTGCTTCTCCAATGGAGCGTACGAAACCTTGTCCTACACGTCCTTAACAACTTCCACATGTTTTGGAATTAAACAATTTGAACAGCTTTTTTCCTCCTTGAAGCTCTTTAACAGACAGTAATATATAAGCTATAATTATGACGCTATAATTTCTTGTCTGTCCCATGCCGTTCCGATTGTCATACCTGTGTTTTGTCAAGCCGTTGCCATGGTGATAAATGCAGAAGGGAGGAGCTTGGGAGTGTGTGACGCAGGACAGGTGAGAGCTACTGTACAATGCAACACATTCCTTAAGAACACTTCCGGCTGTTGTGTAACTCACAGCCCTAATCCGCCAAACAGCACCAGGGTTTCTTTGTAAAGCCATAAACCATAAACAACTTCCATAAAAGTGAAGGACTGTTTGCCTATTCACGTTTGTTTTGTGAATTGCCAGACAGTATGCGCTGGAACACAGATGTACTGTGTAACCAAACACGTCAGACAGCTAACAAATGGAGCTGCACAAATGTAATCAAACTGTTGCTGGGCCTGTTTTCATAAAACTGTACTATGAATACTTTTACTCCTCTTAAGCGAGCTGTGCTGTAACATGCACTGTGTGTGTGTGTGGGTGTGTGTGTGTGTTGTGTGTATGTTGTGGAAAAAGAGAGTGCTGTAAAGGCTGTCGCGTAATTGACAGAGCTGTATTATAGTGCTTTGTTGATGTTTGATATGCGTCCATGGCAACTGAGAGATCCAAAATGAACTTTGGTTCACGCTTCCGGTTAAGCAATCAGCCTTTGACCTGGTCTTAATTTTTCTGTGACATCTGTACAGATTTTCTTACTATACATTATATAAGACATATACAGCAATACTAAAATATACGTCTACTTTACAATTTATCGACAATTAAAAAGATTTCAAAAATGTCTGCATCTTACGGCAAGAGGGGGTAAAATCAAAATTTTGTAAAAATTAAAAAAAAAAAGAAAAAAGTACTGACTAGACGAAAAATGTGCACAGTTTTTCAGATCTGATTTGAGGATAGCAGTTCTAACAATGACATCTAGCAGCTGTTACAGCTGAAAGAATCCAAAAGTTGCTCAGAGGATATAAAACTGGTTATGAAAGCAAAAGAGGGCACAGGACACGGAAATGTTTATATTATATTCGGAAAGGCCAATCAGATCTACTGAAATGATCATTTAGATTCTTTTCACTGATAATACATGTGGAGAACTGCGACAACCCATCGGATGTCAAATCAGGTTTTGGTCAAAATCGGGTTTTTCTGCCTTCAACATACTTTGACACCTCAATTTTAAGATAAATATATTTGAATGAAATGGAGATGTGTTTGTTTATTTTATAATATCGCCTAGTCTATCTTTCTTCAAACGTCATGTTGGGTAAGGAGCCAGTTTAAAATCGCAGTCTGCATAAAGATGTCTAAAACCTCGCTAGGTTCGATTTCCCCATTCAGTGAATGTCAAGCTTTAATCACATAAGCCTAAACAATTCAGTTTGTAACTGCTGTCGAAATCTCAATTAGGGCAAAAGTAATGGCACTGTATAAAAGGAGGAAAAGTTATTGTGTGTCTATGGTAGCTGATGCGCTGCAGTGGATGAGCTGCATTATTGGAAGATTTAACACATGCCGCGTTCACGAGGTGCTCTTTAACTGTTGCCATTGTGCTGTTTTCAGCTTCCTTTGTGCTTTGCCTTTTAGTGAATATTTTCGGCATCACAAAAAAGTAAATCAGTTGTGCCATGAACCCATTTGGGAATTTATAGGTCATTGGTATTTATCAAAAGATAGAAGAAAATCAGCGTAACCGAAACATTTTTAAATCTGCATATCTAAAAACCCAGCCAAGCGCTGTTGATCTGTGGTTAATACGTCCATAACTAAGCCTGATCCTCCACAAGGAAAATTTGCCTCAGGCCCTATAAATGTGAAACCCAAAGCAGCACAATAAGATCTTGTTGAACGAACACAGGCTCTGAGATCCAGCAGCTCGTGACCTGACTGAGGCTGCTTGTCTCAATCAATCTTATCTGCCATTCTTCATGAGTACAGTGGAACAGGCTTGGGCTTGAACAGCAGCTTGTCTGTAAAATTCTGCCGTTTTCATTAGGATGGATCTCAGGCCACTCTTCTCCAGCTGGAAGCTATGAGCAATTCGACAGCTGAGGCAGATTCAGTCACTTGTCAAAACCCCTAATTCGCTCTCCAATGGGCCGCAAAAACGCTTTTTTGGTTTTTACTCATTGCTACCGGCAGTAGTTGGGATTTTATTTTTCCCCCTGGTTTTTCTGCCTGAGAAATCCAATCGGCCTTGGGTTGGATCCTGGCATACTTTCATGCTGCTTTCCTGCTGCATGACTTCTTGGGTACTCTGTTTTTCTTTTTTAATTTTTTTCTTCCCCAGTTCACAAACCCTGGTGATATTTTCGCACATGTGCATAGCAACGGTAAAACAGTCCGAATTCTTGCCCCGACCACGTTTGTGAATTACTGATTGTGTAAAAAGCCGCTGCGGCGGGAAGATTGCAAACAGGCGGCGTGGGGACGCAGCATGCTTAACCAGGGCTCGAAATAGGCCTGTTTGTTTCTGCATAGTGCCCAGGACACATGTGTTTGACATCAGGGACACTTGCACAGACAGGCCTTAAGACCTCGCTGGCCCAAATGAACGACACAGGCCTAATTTTAATTAGTTACCAGGAGAGTTCTGTGTCTCTGAAGCCAAAAGTAATGGCTCCAAGTTCACAAACTCTAGTGATATATTAATGACGCCAAGATTCTTGCAAAGTGTATGTATTTAACTGAATTTGATGGACTGCACTGACTGTACTTTTGTGTTTTGTTAAACACTTGTTGCCTTAAAGTACAAGTCTATTTTTTATTTGGTCTATTTGAAACGAGTCCATCCTTTGAGTCATTCAGTAAATTATTCTCCGACTTTGGCAGACAAAGTGGTTATGTGCTTGGTTTCAGCGTTGGCAAGTTGTATTGGTAGATCTTAGTGTTGTATATTTGACCTGATAAAAAATTCTATGCCTGACCCAAAATTGACCACATTTATAATTTACTGTTTAGTATTTGTGGTTTAAAATAACGTTCATTGTCGCAATGCAGTGCCCTAGTTGACATTGCGAGTGGGAACTAATCGTACAAAACACTTATGGTTGTGGATTTATTTGGATTTCCAGAAGTGAGTCATTGCTTTTGACTGTTGTTACTGTACCCGTGCGGTCACTCTGCCTTTGGTGGTGCACGAGGGTATTTCAAAGGTACCATGTGGAATTTTTTTTAGAACTAAATCAAAGTAAATTAACCACTGTGAAGCTACTAATTTTACATGCAGTACATCTGACGCTGGCCAACCTGCTCTCTTACTTACATCAGCCAATCAGCAGGCTTAGTGTGGAACAAAGAAAGACAAGTGAACTTGAAGTATAACCAACATCCAGTTCTGAATGTACAACAAAGGTTTTGCTTTTGCCAGTTCACTGTGGGAAACAAGCCCGCTGAAAAAAATCTATTCCAAAAAAAGGGTTGACCTATTCTTCTTTACAGTGTGTTCTTCAACAAGTGAAATTGTCTCACTGCTCTTTACAGAGAACTCTTTCATTCCTGGCTTTCTCTTTTTGCCGTCCCTGAGTGCCTTGTGTGAGCCTAATGAACCCACCACTGCTTGACACTTCTGACTGAAACAGAACCAGCATCTGAATGGGCTGTTTTGGCTTGTTTTTCATTATTCCTGCACAAGGAACTGAACATTTTGGAGAGCAGAGGGTCACGTCATCTCTAACACAGATCCTGGATTCTCATCTGTCATGACAGTTTGTTGAAACCTTTTGTTGGCGATGTTGTAGAAAATGTAGAATTACTGGCAAAAATAGTAAATTACGAACAAACACACACTACTCTATGGCAACATGCACTCAGTGTTTAATCACTTGATCTTCAAGGAGCTTTATAATAATAAGAAGAATAAAATGACAAAATGTAATGATCTGAAGAACCACATGACAAGGAATTGCTGAAAGACTTTGGAAATTTGTAAAAATCCAGCTAAAAAATTCCTTTCCTTTCAAAGGTCCGGATAAGTGACTAACAACAATGGTTACCTTTTAATGCTTAAACATTAATAACAAGTTTATGGCTATAAATAAGACGAATTGTAGTGGTTGTGTTTTGTTTCTACCACTAAAACATGACTAACACCATGAAGTTGAAGTGGAGAACAAACGCATACTTTTCTGTCCAATCATTTTTAAACATTGTTTTTTTCTGTCAACTTTGTATTTAACAAGCCATATCTTGAAGACTCTTTCCTTTCTCAATGAGCTACCTTCAGCTACATCATTTAATACATAAATGCATGTGAACTGGATCAACTGCTACAGAAGTCCCCACAGTTCATGTTTAGAAAAATCTGGAATTATCTGGAACCACAGGTTCATTTTTCATGCATAGATCAGATCTGCTACAGTATATTTTTCAAGTGCACAGTTCGACCAGCTGACAGCCCATAATCTAGATTATCAATAAGTTAATAATTTGTGTTAGGCTCTAATATGAGCTGATGGAAATAACTGGACCAATGATGGTGGTTTTTCCTTCTTTGACATTGTAACATTAAAGCACATGCACACCTGTCTTACAATAAATACAGCTCCTCACTTTAAAAGATCTGTGATGTAAATGTAGGGTGTCAGATGATAGACAGCCTTGCATACCAGACTGCATTGTTTGTCATCTGTCAAACAAATAAAATGTCCATATTGCTTTGAAAAGAGCTTTAAGGTGTTTGAAGGTGTTTTCACATGATATTCACGACTGCATACCATGACACTGGAAACACTGTGGGCCTTTTGATAGTGACTTGATTAGGCCTTGTTCTACCTTAAACACATTAGTTAAACTTGCGCCTGAGCACCTTTTGTGCGATTGTATATGCAACGCTTGACTGCTGGTCAAACGATGTAAAACAAACAGACCACGTTCTATAAAAATACAACCTATAACTACAGTTTTCCCTCTCGCTGATGTATGATTGTACCCCTCTCTTGGGTTGTCTGTCTCTCTCCAATCTGGATCATCTATTTCCTTTATAAACCCTCCCCCAGGAATTCCTCCACCACAAGACAGCAGAGTTAACTGCCTGAGCGACATGTGTACTACTGCCATAATTGGAGCTCTGCGTTTCACTCGCGACCACTCTCCGTCGCGGCCATGTGCCGCTTGTGTGCCACAAGCCCCCGAAGCCCAGCAAAAAATAACCCCACCAGCCACAGGCTTCTCATTTGATGGGGTTTTGGCAAGAGTAGGGGCATTGCTCATGACACCCCTCCTTCTCTCCTTCACTCGGTGCTGTTATGATAGCACACAAAGAAACTAGTAATCTATAGATGATTTGCACGGAACAGGGGTAATTATGTTTGAGAGGTCGGTCAGAGGAATGGCGAGGGGTAACAGATATTTCTCTGGTCAGGGAAAATTCAAGGGTGAAGCGAAAATAGGAAAATAGCAAGCCACATCAGGAAGATCTCTTCAAATAGATACCACAAAAAAGGCTATTTATAATCAGGCACCTCCATCCTGGGGTCTACTCACTTAAAAATGGTCTTATTTATGAGGGAAGGGTATAGCATGCAAAAATTACCCAGCGTGGAACTGCTCTCCGGTCATATTGAGAGATTTTCTCAATTCGGAGTGTCAAAGGAGGAAGCTAACGTAAGCTGTACGCGCTAATGTGGAAAGTTTTCAACTTTTACATCTGTCATTATTGACTAATTCTAAATCAGCACTCTTATCCTGAGGTGCTCATGGCTTTGAGGACCATTAATAATACAAAAGGCAGGTCTATACGATGTCACGTGACAAAGCACAACAAAGCAAAAAGCTTGAATCAGTAGTGTTATAATAGCTAATGACAATGGCGTTCACGCCGCACTGATGTCCAATCTTATCATTGCTATTTGCTTGTCGCTCAAACTCTTTGACATTTACTCAAGTTCATTTCACACCTATACTCTTATTCCCAATATTTTCATGATAAGCACTCCACCTGATAAGCTTCCAAACCTGCATAACAACCCCATTCCTATAAAATGGCAGGTTTTATAGAAAACTCACCTCCTTGCACCTCATACTGATGAGGAATCAATAACATTATGCAAAATTAAAATGGGCCTAATACAACTTCCTGAGTGAGTGATGAACACTTGTTGGACCAGATAAGAGTTTAGCACTCAAGGTGTGTCCAGCACCATTCAGGGACAACTGAGCTTCCTGTTTCCACACGCAGGAACCTCACTGGATAAATTATGGTGATAAATCAGTAAATCGCTACACATATTTTTGCCATTATTCTCACTTTTATATGCATTCACTGGTTCCTTTAAAAAAAAAAAAAAAGGTAAGTAATGAAGTTCACATTCCTATAATTTTGGTTTCAGGAAAACTTCTGAGTGAACTTCTTCAAAGCATGGAAGATAAACGAATAACAATGGCACTACAGGAATATGTCTCTCTGCATAAGAGTTCAAACAGGAACACAAACCTGTTGGATAAACCTGTTAACCTTTCCAGTAATAGGTTCACACGCACACAATTTAGGTTTCCCAGTCAGGTTAAACATTTCCTTTTAGTCATGCTTTCTGCTCTGTTTCACTATCTACACAGAGATTTGATGCACCAGTAACAAAACAGATCCTTTTCAACTGTAGAGCAGTCAATGAGATGATCCAGTGTCTAAGGGAGAGGATTGGAGTCAAGGAAGAAAGCTGTAGAGCAGGGATTCCCAAACTTTTTGAGTGACCGATCCCAAAGGATTTGCAGAAAATTAGTAATTCTTGACCACCCTGCAAATTTTTATAGTAATTTAGTAGTAATTTAGATATTACTTTAACATTTATTTGAACATTTTATCATATGTCATAAGATTTCTCATATTCGATATCTGCTGTTCCCCTGAGTAAGATCACTCAATGTTGATGAACAAACAGAGGTAGATTTGTCTATTTTTAGTGCTGAACTCTTACGCTAGGGCAGTGTGTCAAGATAGCGAACAAAAATTTGGCTCTTTTTAATATGACTATCAGTAACATTTCAAAATAGCAGCACACAACATCCTTCTTCATAATTAGAGAGATGTGCCTAATATTAATTTGTAAAATAATGGAAGATTGTGAGTTCCACCCTATTCGTATCATCGTTTGGGAAGCCCTGTCTTAGAAATTAGTCATGAAGGGCAGGGGATCTTAAAATCAGTACTCACTAACATTTCAATTTTATACTTTATGAATTTACCCTTTGCATTCACCAATGCACCCTTTCATTCATCAACTAATGAAATGGGCTAAACTTCAGGTTCAAATCTGTTACCAATTGGAAAATGGAAAATCCAATCCATTTAAGAAGGCAAACATGAGTTAAGGGTTATTATTAAGTTATTAATGGTACAGAAATTGTTAGACTGGATTGTGTAGTGGGTAAATGGCCAATGTTTGCTGACACTCCCTGAAGCTGGTACCAGTTAGTGCCATTATTTAAAATAAAAGCCAATATTGATCCATTATTAGTCAGCAGGCACTGGGCCAACCACACTCCCTTTCTTACCACACACCTTCATTTCCTGCTGTGTCTCAGTAGGCCAGTTGTCCAGGTAAAAAAGCAAGCTAAAGCTAAAAGGAAGCAAGCAAGTCTCACAACATCCACCTAATTGAAAACCAACCTGATCTTCTGAGAAGTCAGTACAAACTTGAACAAACATGGGTCATGTGGTGGTTGGCTCAATTCCATAGGAATTATGCACAAAGAAAAGTAAGATACACATAACCCTGCCTCTAACCCTAACTTTAACCTTCCTATCTTGTTATACAACTTAAGTCATGTAAAGGAACAAATTTGCCAATGAGTGACCATGTTGCATGAAGCAACCGATTCTTTTATTAACCAACTAGGAAGCTTGTGGAATAGCTTGACCTACATACCAACAGGCCATTTTTAACCTTTTAATTACATACACTACATGTTGCACTGAAGTCTTCAAAAAGCTGCAGCACTATAAAACCCTTTGTCTAGAATGTAAACAACATAACGACTACCAAAAGTTCAATTCAAACCTGCACTCACAGGACTAATACATTCATGATAAGGGTTTCATCTGACCACCGTAAATAGCCTCTGGACCTGCAGCACAATCCCATTAATTTTCTTGAATTTGGCAGGTTCTGATAGACAACGCTACCCCGAAGATCACAAAGCGGGTGTCATCAGTACGTCCCCCAGGCCACAGCTCCAGCTTTGATCCTGTAAATCAGATGATATCAGTGGCTTCACTTCACAGCCTTTTAGACCCCCTCCAGCAGTGACACAATTAAAGTCAGCACAGATTGCTCTGATCATTATCTTTCATCAAAGCCTTTAAGGCTGAAAAGACCACAAAGAGCCCCTCTGGCTGACTGACTGGCTACAGCCAAGAAGATCCCGTTCCTAATGTGACACCTAAATCCCAGGGTTCCCTCAGTCTCATGGCTTTAAATTGGACTGGATAACTAGTCAAAGGCACCTGCCACAGTCATCTGTAAAAGCATTTCTGGCAACAGAGAGTCCAGAGAGAAAGATAGAGAGAGAGAGAAAGAGAGAGAGTAAGAGATGGAGTAAGGTCTTAGTTATTTCCCCAGATGTGAAGATTTATCCCGGCCAAACCAGACTCGCTCTCACTCTCGACCTTCGTGGTCAGAACATTTAGCTCATGCGGCTCCTATTAAATTTATTTATCTCAGCTCCCCAGTCCAAGAGTAGTTCAAGATTATATACAGAGGTTTTATGAAGTCACCCTAACATTTGGGTTCCAACACATCTGTATATTTTAGAAGACGATTTTTTTTGGAATACTCATTGAAACTACTGTATGCTCAAAAGCAGTAACATGGACCCATTTATACAAATTGAATACAGTTCGGAAATCTGTCAAGTTAATGGTGGTGTTCCCATCCATGTTGTAGCACAAAGTTCATCCTAAACAGAGTGAGCATTCTGAGCTCAGCTGTGACAGAAGGGACAATTTTAACCCCTCTTTGTCTGTGACATATATATACATTTCACATTTACATATGAAATAGGATAGGATACCAACAACGTAAGGCATGCCCAGAAAAAGAACTCTGGTTCTTTGGTACTGGTACATAATTGAAGTTCTTGATCTATATCTGTATGATTTTATGCATTGCACTTCTGCCACATGTTTGGCTCATTCCATAATTGCACGAATCAACAGATGTACAAGTCTTCATAAAAAGTAGATAGTGATTGTATATAGGATGTCAATTGTTTTTTTTTCATTTAAGTGCTTATTAAAGAGCTGGAGGGGGTCTTCATGTTTCAGCTTTGTTTAAAGACAGCTAGAGAACAAGCCAAGGTGTACTTGAGGTATTGTTAAGGATTTCACCAATGAAATTCAGCTGGCATATTATTTGTCTTTGTAGACAGGCAGCAAGGTTTAAGATATAATACTGCCAGCTCCAGGAAGGAAGCATGGCAGTGGAGTGCAGATTTAGCCTTTGCAGCTCTTAAAAATTAAACTTTATTTTAAAAATCATTTTCCAGTATTGAACGCAATGCTGGCAAAAAAATGCATTTAACCATTCAACAAATGTGATTAGCAAATACACAAAATTAGAAAATACACAAAATGTATTTAACTATCATCCCTGCTAATGGCATTAGGATATTAGGCAAATTAATAATTAATTAAATTAATGAATTTAATTTTACTTCTATCTATAATTTGGGCAACAGGGTTATACTTTCAATGTGAAAACCTCATCAGTCAATATCACAATATCACTGAAAATAAAGGGAAAAAATGAGAGAATTTATTTTCTTCTTCCCCTGATCTTCAGGAAATTTGTATGATGTAACTCCCTGTTGAACATAGAGGTAAATGTGTTCATGTAACAGGGTTGAGTAAATGTTGTGGGACTGAACTAAAATGTAAAATTTTCACAGCCTCTAATGGATGACTCAAGCATAAGATGGTATATGTATTTTCATTATTATATTTCAAGGTAAAGTGTAGTTAAAGTGATTGGAACAGAGAGAAATGCTGTTTTCTAAGTGATGTAAAGGTTTTAGGTTGATGTAAAGGACACCTGTCTTTAAAAGGTCTTTTACCTTTCCTTGTCTTTTGCCTTGTAAATTTGTAAATGTGATATCAGTGGGACACAAATGGCACCCAATCATGGAATCACTCTTAAAACTATTCTGCTAATCTTCTTTAAGCCAAAGTTTTGAAGTTTTTGCTACTTGAAGTCTAAAAGTATCATAATACTTTGTGTCTGGATTGTATCTTTGTATCAGCACTAGAGCAAGTGTACTTAAAGCCACTTTGGGGAAAATCAACCCATCCTGCGCTCTGGCCTTCCCCTTTTCTGTCAGTCTCAGCAATTTTCCCTAGAGAACATTTCCTTCGGACACTTTTTAAAACACGTCTTGTTTTCCAGGGCCGCAGGAACGTCTCTCTGTGTCTTATAATACGGAAAAATAATAACAACTGCAACATTCCTGTGAGGGCTGTAATTTTCTTCCGGCTGGCAAAAGTCGTGCATTATGGTCTGGGTCAGAGAACACATCACAACCCATCATCAGGCCAGCATTGGGCCCACATTGTCCCCGTGCGGTCAGCCACATCACAGGCCACGGTCATGACCAGTGGAAAGGCCCTGGTTCTTCGCACAAGCGTAGCCAATCAGCGGGCAAATTCCTGCCTTTTCTGTACATTTGCCCCCTAACCACCATTTCTTTCTAAATAAGGCGCATATTCCTTTTAAATTACAGTATGCTGAACCCACTCCTCCCTACAATTTACGTGATTTTAGATGTTGATGGACATCCTAAACAATACAAACCAAAACCCAGTGCAAGAACTATGGAACTGGAGTAAGGGGAGGAAACGAGAAACTCTAGAAAGTGGTCTGTTATCGACGAGAGAAAGTGTGCCGTAACTAGGTTAGGTTTCACCAGTTAAACCAAGATTTGGAACAAAGAAAAACCACAAACCAAAAACAAAGGCAGTTCAAAAAGAGTGGTACGTGGCATTCACAACAGACTTGTATAAACTGCAGCATTTGATGTGGCCCACAAACTGGTGTGTTAATAGATCTAACTTCACAGAGTGAGGCTTTTGACTATAAAGTCTGAAATGCTTATGTCAAGGCTTGTGGTAGAACCATGTAGTGGACCTGTATGTACCCTTCACAAGGATTCCTAAGAAACTGCAGCCTCAGCAAGATTTTACACCAAACAGTATACCTGCAGTGGTTATATGATATAATTTGGGGTTACATTCCATCTCCAGCCTATATTTTACATTTTACATCTTTTCTTAAACAACAAAGCAGCGCTCTAGTGCAAACTCTCCATTTACAGTGTTGTGGACTATTTTTGTCAGCTTGTAAAAGTAAACCTGAACAAATTTCAATATCCAAAGCCTTACAAGGAAAAAAAGAAGGATGGGATCAGACTGAAAGTGATTATGCTGAATTATGAAGGGATAAAAACATATTTATACAGACGTGAAGCCTTTTAAAAGCAGGTTGCACCATACGGATAAGGAGGACTTAGATGAATCATCAACTGCAGTGTTTGCTATAGCGCATACCTGTAATAAACCACAGTCACCCCCTTCATTCCTCCTTGTGAATTTTCTATTGGTTGCTATATATTGCCATAGCCTGGGAAGACAGATCAAGAACTCATTCTTTAAAATCCTCCCTCGCTCATGTGTAGTTTGTTTACTTGAGGAAGCAGGTTGTAACATATTCTTTCGCAACTGCACAGCAGGATCTCAGAAGAGCACAATAGCTGCCTTGCTCAAGAAGAGCTTCACAGCAAGCTCTTAAGGCTACACACAGAGCTGAAAGGCTCAGTGACTAGTGACTAGTGAATAGAGAATTCACTAAACTACACGTAGCATTAAAAAACACATCTAATTAGCATCTGTACAGTACATAATGACCAGACTGTGTGGACACATACACTACAAAAATGGTTTATCTGATGGTTTTTGGCCTATATCTGCACAGCATGACTCAATTCTGTGACCGGTTTATCTCATAGCTAGGTGTGTGATTATCTACTCAGCTAGAATTGTGATTGTATACTCTTGCTATTGTGCTTTTCTGAGATCCTGCTAAGCAAGTCTGGTCAAATGTGATTACATACAGCTGGTGTGAACAGCTTGGGTTAAACAGTGAGGGGACGGAGCGCCCAAGAAATGAGAAGAGTGATCACTGGGGTGCCATTTGTGTCCCACTGATAATACATTTACAAATAGGCATGTAAAGTAAGAAACAAAATCTGTAGACACCTGACCATCACACCCATATGTGGGTCTTCCCCAAACTGTTGCCAAAAAGTTGGAAGTACACAATTGTATAGGATGTCTTTGTATGCTGGAACTAAGAGGCCTAAACATGTTCTCGCATGACAATGACCCTGTGCATAAAGAGAGCTCCATGAAGAGATGGTTTGCCAAGTTTGGAGTGTCCTGACTTCAACACCACTGTACACCTTTGGGATGAATTGGAGCGCTGACTGCACCCCAGGCCTCATCACCCAACATCAGTGCCTGACCTCACTAATGCTCTTGTGGCTGAAGGATCATAAATCCCCTCATCCTCTCTCCAAAATCTAAGGATAAGCCTTCCCAGAAGGGTGGAGGTCATTATAACAGCAAAGAGGGACTAAATCTGGAATTGAATATTCAAAAGGCACATTTGAGTGTGATGATCAGGTGTCCAAAAACTTTTGGCCACATATTATAAATAGCTTGGACATTAATAAAAATGATCTAAGGTGCTAGTACTGTCCCATTTCACTATAACTACACTTTATCTTGTAATATAATGCTTAAAATGCTTTAACAAATAAATGTATTCTTGCACAATTGTGTTAATCTGTTTAACATCTAAAATATAACACATTCTTTTCCATGAGTTATCCATTATAGTTTATGAAACATAAATTTTACATTTATGTAGTCCTACAAGTCCCTACAACATTCACTTAACCCTGTTTCCTGAACACATTCACCACTATAAAATTTTGAAGTCACATGTTCAATAGAAAGTTGCATCATCGATGAAATCATGAGAGGAACCAGACTCTAAAAGGAAAACCGTCTTCCGCTGTGTGACACCAGTCAATGGGATTATAAATCATCACCCTTCTACAACTGCATATTATAAAGACAAAGAGTACTACGTGTTGAAAGAATGTTCCGATTGAGCAGTTTGTGAATAAGAGTTCTGGGATGCGCATAAGACAGTCTTTATGAATACAGGAACAGTTCTTAGGTACAAATCAACTGTAATCGATGTGAGATTATTCACTAAAGTGATGGCCAAATCTGTTCAAAATGTGCATGTGAAAAAAACAATTGATTAATGTGTATTATATAAATGTATCCACTCAAACTTCCAGCTTATTACTCAGTAATAATGTAAAGCATCTGTTCATTGAAACTAGGATTTGAAGGTGTTTTGGGCTAATTAATTTAAAGGAGTTTTGGTTAGAACTAGCTGGCTAAAAAAAACAACTTGGCGAGCTTCAAATTTAATTTCACACCCTATTCGGTATTCTTTAATCCTTGCTTCTTCTTCAACATGTGTGCTCAGAACATCTGATGCTAGAAGGCTTGCATCACACTTGCAGAATGCAGGTTGTTTTAGGTCACAGTCTGTAGGTGTAGGAATCTGCACATGGTCGAATGCGTAAGCGCAACCTGCAAGATTGTGTCTGGTGTTGACAGATGTGTTCCTCGTCAGCTCAACCACAGACATGCATGATGGCACATGCTGATTAAATCAGCATACCTGTGTGTGGCAGCTTGCGTGTGGGAACAGCTGACATGTACGAGGAGAAGTTTATCCTGGAACAATGAGAACACGCACAGGTATGTTAATGTGTGAAGAAAGCATGTGTGACACGCCTGTCTGAGACTGGGAATCCTCTTGTTGGAGAAAGACAAAACAAACTTTATTTTGGTTATAGAGATTCATTGCTATGGAACAATGTATATTTCTATTTTGGACCGGCTTTGTCTTAAAAGATATACAATATAGACAATACAGACAGCCCCAGAATTAATGGCAACATTAACAACATTAAGACAGGTAAAAAAAAAAACAACAACATATGTATATGAAAAAACATATACAGTATTTAGTTAATTAGCTTATTCTCATACTGAGGAGAATCTAGCCTTAACCGTAATGAAATAAATACATTTATTCGAACAAAAATAATCCAAAAATATGTTTATGCCACAATAAAATGTAACTAAAGCATGTTCTCATTTATATTTTACTTTTTTTTAAAGTTCTACTCTTTTTTTTTTCATTTTACTCTTAAGTAGTCATCCATGACTTCCTGTTTCACTGAGGTATAAATATGAAGTGATGAACTGGGTTTGTTGGCAACAAACCGTTGTGCTGTTATGTTGGCAAAATGGGGCTATATAAGGTAATAAAAGCAGGGGTGCCAATAATTTTATACAGAACACTATTTGTTGATAAGAGTTTTTTTATTTTCTTGGAATAAATGTACTTCAATTAAAAGTTAGATTTTTGGCATATTTCCAATTAACCACAGACATTTTATTCCACTCAGAGCTGACTGTACATAATGATCTAGAAGAATGCGGCATGTCAGTTAATAATAATAATAATAATAATAATAATAATAATAATAATAATAATATTAACTGACGTGCCGCATTCTTCTAGATCATTATGTACAGTCAGCTCTAGAAGTATTGGCACCCGAGATGAGAAATGAGTGGAATAAATATTATTATTATTATTATTATTATTATTGTTGTTGTTGTTGTTGTTGCCATTCATAACCTTTACGTCTATCTTAATTCTCATGTTAATTGAATTTCATGTTCATGCATCGGTGGATGTCATTTTCAGTTAATAAATACATTCTTAATCAATTTGTTTAACACAAAATATCATCTCAAACAATATTTTAAAATGGAAACGAACGCCTTCTCACATTCCTCAGTCAGATAATCTATGAATGTTCTGATTTCTAAAGTGTTTTTTTTTCTTAGCTTTTTTTCAATTGCTCCATTCTTCATTAAACTAACCAACACATTTTCAAAAGTCTTTGAGAGCATGCATTCATATTCTCAGGCTTTTATAAACCACTGCAGTTTCTCTGTGAGTGTGAAACACAGAGCCTCTGGATGGTCCGAGTTGGACACGGTGATAAAATGAAGGCATGAACTCCTGAGCCACCACATTAGAGGAATTCCAGCATCACTGTTTACACTTGGGGACAAATGCAGGCATTGAGGCTGACCTGCGCTCTGAATGAGCTCTTTCTACACGCACGGTCCCTTCGCACCCGGTGCACATTCCCTCAGCCCCTTTCATTTAACGTCAAACACACCACCACTTCAATAAAATAACTCAGTTAATGACATCTGAGAACAACCCCAAGCATGCTCTCTCCTACACACACACACACACACACACACACACACACANAGCCTCACTGCCTAATACTAGATTTGTTTTTTTCAGAGCATATTAAAAGTAACATTTTTGACATTTTTGAGAGTTTTCCAAAAAATATAATTACATTTTAAGCCTGGGAAGTTTGATCTGTCCAAACACACTTTAATGCCATACATTTTGAAACATAATAACCCTTTTAGTCTTTTCGGCATTCCTGTTTGGGATTTGTTTAGAACTTTAGAAGACATTTTTTCCCCTAGAATTTAATTAGTTATTTATTTCAACTGTCAACATTTTCCAAGGATAAGGCGGAGACATTTTTGTAGTAATTAATTGCTGGCTGTGTGAGACAATGACCACAATGGACCTGTTTGATGAATTTAACGAGCAATAAACCCAAGCGCCTGCTAGCAACTAGCAGGTTGGTACATCATTTTTAGGTACATTATTTTGGATAAAAGTTTTGGCCAAATGTAAACCAAAAGTTTCTGAGCTGTTATCATTTGCAATCATCATATCATCATCATCATTTATCATCGCCATGTATAGCTGCACCAGCCGTATCTACCTGTTGAGTAAGGAATAAAACACGTGGGGCCATGCTGTAGTAGCACTGAAGTAGAGATATTGTTTTAACCCCAAAGGATTCCTATAACAGCATGTCCTAAAGTGTTTTATTCCTCTTATACTACAGCAATTTGCCAACCACCACATTGTTGTTTTTATTATTTAAATAATGGCATTGTCATTTTTATCAGACTTTATCAGTTATTGTTGTGCACAAGTCCACAGAAGAAATTAGTTCCTGTCATCACATCCAGGATGAAATGTCAGACAATTTACTTTTAAAATTACACATTAATTCTAGCTACAGCTACTTAACCCTGGACATAATTTGTGAAAGATATATAATTTAACTCCACAATCTCTGGCAAAAGTTAACAAACCTTCACATAAGATTAATGTTAGCTACTTCAGTAATGACTTACTTTAGCCAGCTAACATTAGCTAGCCAACTACGATTTAATTGTATGATTACAGCGTACAATTTGCAAAGGAAGTGTAACAAACCTAATGTTAGCCTAATGTGAGCCTAATGTCAACCTAATTCTGCCCAATTTGGGGCCTGATTTGCCATTCAGCTCTACACAAAAATGTATTTTAAAGAACGAACATCATTGTAACTGTAACGAACATCCTTGTAACTGCAGGAGAATGTTTGAGAATGTTCAAACCCATACTCAGGTCATATTACTGCACTTATTACAGAGACAAGACCTTCTGTGTTCCTGAAAAGCAGTGTGAGAAGAAAGGCTTTTTCTCAAAGTCAAATTTTCAAATGTCTATTTCAGGCTTTGCTTTTAAATGCTGGAGCGTTCAGCTTGAATTTATAATAACAAGTGCAGCCTGGCAGACCAGCCTGTTTTAATTATACAATACCACTGTACTGTGCCCAAGATCCCCTCCCCGAATCAGAAAACCCTTTCCTCCACAAACACACACACACTCAGAAAAGAGGCATCGCGTTACACCACTCACTCGTATCCTTGTTTCTACCATGTAATTATACAATCTGCAGAAAACATTTATTTTTAGGCTTTGTAGAGAATCAGGCTGGGCACATATGGGGAGCGTGCAGGAAAAGAGGCCCACGTGTTGCACTTTCAGTTTCACAGCTCTGAACGGCTAGAGCAGGGCTAAACATCATGAAATCGGATACTTTCTGCAATTTTTTGCCTTGTTGCACTTGCTGCTGGCGCAGTTTTAAAAGATCATATAATATCTGGATGTGACTGTTAGAAACTGAGCCACAATGCTCCCTACAAAAGCTAAAGAAGGCACACATTTAGTACACCTCTGCCGTTGTGGTAGCTTAAGATTTTTACCTACGAGAGGTTAAAGCAGCAGTTCTCAATGCAATCCAAAATCCAAACATACACCAAGCTTTTCAGATAGACAGATTGCCAGTTTATTTAGGACGTGGACATCATTTACTACTACACATATGTACAGCTGTGAATCATCTACAAAGCAGAGCACATGCTGCTTTATAATCTGAACTACAAGCGGCATATGTAAGAGGAATAAAATTGGACCATGTACTAAGCTCTGTGGTACACCAATATCATTTTTCCGAGTAACTGCTATGTGTTTTAATAATACCCGTTTCTCAACATTTCTAGTTTTATGTATAGGATGTTTATAATCACCTCCAGTCAAAAGTTTTTAAAATAGTAAATAGATTCAACCACACAATCACAAGTAAAAAAGGAGAAAAAGTGTTCCATCAAATCCCTAAACCTATATTTAAGGATTTATTTCTTAAATTGCTATATGACATTAAATGTGGAAAAACATCTGATATGATTTTATCTTGCAATTTTATCAGGGGTGTGTAGATTCTTTATATTCACTGTATAAGTGTGCTACATACACATGCTGAATTACTTTTTTCCCAGTCCTGTGTCTAATTCTACAGTATTTAACTTGAACCCTTTTCTTGAAGTTTAACCCAAAATGTTATTTCATGGTGTTCAAAAACTTTTGATGGGCAGTGTGTGTGTGTGTGTGTGTGTGTGTGTGTGTGTGTGTGTGTGTGTCCACTGCCATGTACTTAAGTATTAAGATGTGCTAAAAGTTTCTAGACAAACAGGATATTCATCAGCTGTGTAAGCAAACTTTGTGTACCTCACTTAACTTGTACTTAAGTACACTCCAGTTACTCCCTGGATTCTTCTTCGGATAATATATAGATAAGGGATGTAACTGAATAGTAATATATTATTCAAATTAAATGGATGAAGATGTGCTATTTGTGTGTGTGTGTGTGTGTGTGTGTTTGTTTTTTAGAAATCAGGGCATCTAATTGAGACTAGATGTACAGTGCTGCTGTTCAAAAGTCTTAGGCACATTCAAATAAATGTTGTAAAGCAAAAATGCCTGCAAAATGCTACAAAAGCAGTAAACATTAATCAACTAAACATCAATATTTGGTGTGACAACCCTTTGCTTTAAAATCGCAGGTACAATTTATGTACTTTCATAAGGAAATTAGGTGGTAAGTTTTACTGAGCATCTTGGAGAATCTGTAACAGTTCGTCTGTCACACTTCATTACGTTTTTTTTTTTTTCTCTGAAAAGTGACCTGTTACCTAATATGTTGCTTTCTTTACTGATATACAGTGGGGTCCAAAAGTCTTTGACCACATTGAAAATCTGGAATTTTTTCATTTAAATTTGAAAATAAATAGAATAAAACAAATATTTAAAACAAAGAAAAAAATCCTTCAATATCTTTAATATTTAATATTCAAGATTCTGCACTATTTCTAGGTACCTGTTTAAATGCCACATCTTGTGTCAAACATGGTGGAGGCAGTGTTATGGCATGGGCGTGTATGGCTGCCAATGGAACAGGCTCACTGGTGTTTATTGATGATGTGACTACTGACAGAAGTAGCAAGATGAATTCTGAGGTGTATAGGGCTCTACT
>CM074965.1:14897479-14910962 GCA_037577455.1 Pangasius macronema | reverse complement strand
TAATGTAAATAATCATTCAGAAAACATTGTAAACAGTAACACTTCTAACTCATATCACTAAAGGTAAACTGGTAAAGCAGCTTGTGACAGTATATGACACCAGAACTAGAAAAACAAATATATAAGCATACAAGGTATTCTAGAGAAAGGGGAAGGGTGGACTCATCTTTCTCTCTAACACAATCCCATTCCCTCCTCCTCCTCCTTTTCCTCCCAAACAGGATGTTTGATGGATTGTGTGTGGTGGCCAAGCAGATGCGAGCCGAGAGCTCTTTCTTGGAAAGTTATTTGAGGTGAGATAAAGTTATCAGCGCTCCACTCCTGATACTTCTTGCGAGACTAACATTGATTTACTGTGCAATCCCTTGCCCAAGGAGTTTATTAAACACGGCGAGAAAGCCAATATCATCAATAAAAGTGCACTGTGACTTCCAAGAAGCTATTAATTTTCGCTTTCTGCCATAACTTGTGTCTTAATGAGATGTGGGAGATGTGCGTGTGTTTGGAGAGTGAAACATAAATGGCAGTAACTTGGCTTGTTTTGTGATGATTCCCAAACTGTACAAACTCAGGGGGGAAGAAAAATAACAGCAACGGGGAGGTTTATGCAGTACACTGGACTCCAATAATATCCAGCATACTTTTTTTTACTTATACTCTCTAATACTTATTCCCTAGTAACTACCATTAAAGTGCAAAAGTTTGCATCACTGTTTGTTTTTCTCCTGGAATTCAAATGATTACAGCAGTTGATAATCCACAGATATCTTTATTATTTGAATGTGTATCATTAAGCAGTCCAGTATATAGTCCAAGTACAGTTTATATAAAGTGTAGTAAATAAAATGTTTACTTTATTTGTCTTATTTTTTGGCATGAATGCCCAGGCTGTGAGCCGTCAAGTAATGAAAGTAAAGAGTAAATGCAAGTCAGGAAAAGAGTTATCTCACCTAAGATGGAAAATATTTCCTTTCACAGAGCTGGAGAAGGGGATAATAAGATACCAGTGTGTTTATGGAGACCATGCTGAACAGTCAAAACTGTAATCCAGACGTGAAACAAACACAGATACAAAGAAAGAAGAAACACATCTGAACAAAACTGTAGAAACAAAAAGGAGACCTAAAATTCCCTCGAGACAAACAATAAAATTTATTCTTTTATACTGTTATTATTTTCTTCTTTCTGCTATTATTTATTGCATTATTATTTGCCTTTTTACAATTGTATTTTTCTATATTAATCTGTTTTTATTTACTTCAAATATCTTTATTGCAGAAATATAATTTTATCATTTTGATTATTTGACACTTTTGGACATTTTTTTTTTGTCACATGATAATAAATAAAAGTTTGTCAAAAACTCGCATTAAATGTCTTGTTAGCGTCATTGCAAATTGGGGTGTGCAAACTTTTGCACTCAACCGGGAAAAAAAACGTATTTTAGTAAATTTACTATAAAACAATAATATCACTCCACACCTTCACACCTTGATAGACCTTAAAAGAAACCTTATTAAACACAGTTTAATGATATGAAGATGCATTGACAAAAGAGAGTCACTTGTGTAGACTGGAAATCAGGACAGGTGTGTGTGTGTGTGTGTGTGTGTGTGTGTGTGTGTGTGTGTGTGGTGTGTATCCAATGGGTGGCGGGTGCAGTAATTGCAACCAACCAGTACTTGTAACTAAACACCTGCTGAATGGATAACATTTAACCTGACAACATTTCGGACATGCACACGCACACACGCAAGCATGCATACACGCATACATGCACGCACACACACACACGCACACACACACACACACACACACACATTCACATACACGCACATACGCGCACACTTAAAGAGCACTAATCACCTCACTCACTCTTTTTTGGTCAAGCACCTCATAGCTTTGAAGTTCCACCACATGATCACAGAGTGTGAGCGGCCTGGGGGATTGATCCGCACTGGACACCTCAGCATCACTAATGACAGGGACCCTGTAATCACCACAGTGTGCTGATCATCAAAAGAAATGCAAATCAGCCTTCCTGAGATACAAAGTGTATATGTCAGGTTTAAAAAAAGATCTAAACGATATAAATTAAATATAAGATATGTAAGAATTCGCAGTGGGACATTCACAGGCTGATAATTAGTTTGAAATGATAAAAAAATAAATAATAATTTGCCTTATTAATCCTGTAAAAAGTTGGCTATCTTCCTTCCTTCGCAGGACTGCAAGAACAATTTGCACTCAAGTCTCCATGACTGAACATTAATAATAATATAATGAATTCAGAAATGACTCTGATGCTCATACTCTTAAGTCGCTCATAAGTTCCTGTTCACACATTTGCACTTTTTGACTATACAGTGTACAGTTATAGAAAGAGAAATGATTTATAATCACACTATCTGGTGTCACCCAGGTGATGGGTTCCCTTTTGAGTCTGGTTCCTCTCAAGGTTTCTTCCTCATGTCCTCTCAGGGGGTTTTCCCTTGCCACCATCACCTCTGCTTTGCTCATTAGGGATACATTTGTAAACTTAAAATTAATATCAGGAATTTATTTGTAAAGAATTGAATTGCAGCTATCTAGACATTCTTATTTTTGTAATGTACAAGCACAGCTGTACATAGATATAATTAAAAATCATTTTATGTGTGTTCAATCTTCTTTCAATTTTTCTTAAATGCTATCTACTGTATATAAAGTTGTATCTGATTAATTTTCTTGAAAAAGGTGGTCCAGACACCGGCAAAAAATCTGATTTTACTTCTAACATTTTAGCATGTAATACACAAGAACTATTTTAGTTCTTACACATTTATTCCAACCTTCTTAACTACACATAACTACAATAATATCATACAATCAGTTTGTTTACATTGATGTGCATATTTAATGATTTAATGTATCATTTGCATATTTTAACTACAAACAATGCTGTAAAATTAAACTGATGTATACTTTCAGCATGTTAAGTTTCATTATATAAGATCTGCTTATTATTTAATTCTTTATCTTACTATTTATTAAATTCAGTAACTCATTCTTTTCATCCATCTTCAGTAAGAGCTTTATTTTGATCCGGCTGGAAGTGGATCCGGGGCCTATCCCAGGAACGCTTGGTGTGAGCTAGGAATACATCATGGATGGGCCACCAGTACACCAACACACACATTCACACACTCATTCACACCTAGGGGAGTAGCTAGTCCAACTACTAGCAGGTTTTTGGGAGGCGAGAGGAAACACGAGAGCCCAGATGAAACCCACACAGACACAGGGATTATATTCACCACCTACTATGAAACTAATATGGAAGATATATAGCTCTGAGAGTGAGGAATGTCTATCTGGAACCGCTGATGTATCTTGCAAATGAATGTGATCAGGTGTTACGATTTGTTGAGATACACTCTGAAACTCTCAGCACTCGAAGTTCAACAGATCAATAAAATTATGCAAACCTCATTAGGTTTTAATGTGCTTCTTAAGTTAGTGTGAAGTGTTGTGTTCAGACACAGCATGAAATCCAATCCCTCCTCAACTAAAAGAATAAAGTTTTAAGATGCATCTCTAAAGCTGGTTAGCAATTACGGGTCGATGGGAAGAAAACAATTTCAGCACACTCATTCACTCTGACAGAAACATTCCACAGCTCACTTTATAAAGGACAGGTGAATGTTTGGTATGCTGAGTGTTTTCTATGTAATCTTAAGAAATCCATTGAAAATTCTTCAAAGAATTGATCTTTAAGCGTTCCTCAAAGCCAAAATGCTTGCAGGCTTGTTTGAGGTTTTAATTAAGTTTGGTATTTAGTGAAGTTGCTTTGTTGCTTTAAGTGATGACAAAATTAGTTTTCTTTTCAAAATGTAATGTGAAATTTTATAACTCACATTGCTTCTTACTTTTAGGCTTGTCTGTCTTGTCTATTGAGAATACTTATTTGTAATTGGACAGTGAAAACTGACACTAGAAATAATTGATTTATTTCTATTACATGTGGCTTACAACGTGTTTATAACAGTCTTGTTCTCGCATTATTCTGCAGTTATATTAGGTATCATGAGAGGATTACGCTACAGGTCATCTTGAATAGGTGCCTGTTCTACATTTCTAATAATAACACCAGCGAAAACAGAGAGGAAACCTAACACACGGAAGGTCTGCGTGCTTTGACGTCAGTCTTTTAGACCCTTTGTAATCAATTCCATCGCATAAAAGCAGCTTCCTCGCTTAATGGATGAGCTCTTTTCTTGGCAATCTACAAACAAAAGCTGATCTTTGATGTCTCCCATAAGTATGATGCAAACACACAGTGTGTGTGTGTTTGTGTGTGTTTGTGTGTGTGTGTGTGTGTGTGTGTGTGTGAGCGCGCATGTGTTTTCAGTCCAGGATAGATTTCCATCTGTCCTCTTTCCCATGCAACACAATGCAGTGTCTAAAGTCTCACAGTAACAGGAGCAGCAAATATCTGTCATTTGCACGCCGTGCACTTAATACTAGCAACCGCAGAAAGCGGAAATGCTCCATGAGTGCTCTTAATATTGCTTAAATGAGCACAGAGAGCAGACGTTCTTCAATCTCAAAAGAGCCCAGAGTGGTCAGTGCATTTCAAGAACAGTGTTTCAGCTGCTGTTCTTCGTGGAAGTTGACCTTGTCTCTTGGAGAAAGGAGTAATAATAATAATAATAATAATAAAGTGTCCCATTTTTAGGTCTCTATACACACGTATGTGCCAAAAAGAGAGCAAACAAAAGAGTAAAAAAAAAAAATGAGGGATAGAAAGTGAAAAGTAGGAATAAGAAATGAAAAGTGGTGGTGGGTTTGTTTTAAATTGAATTTTAAAATGCAAGAAGGAAGTGCAGTCCTGAAAATCCTGAGGGACGGCATTCCAAGATTTGGAGTTCACGGCATTAAGAGATCTCCCCTCTGATGTCAGTCTCGTGTTGAGTATCTCCAGTAGACCAGATCAGGAGACCTGAGAGTCTGAGCAGGGGTGTAGCGCTGTAAGAGCTCAGTAAGTGGAGTTTCTGTTTGAGTCTTCGTGAGACGTGTAGCCCGTGTAACTGTTGGTGTATGGGTGTAATGTGCGCTGAGCGTTTGGTATGAGTAATGAATCTAGCAGCAAAAGTTTGGTGACGACTTTTTTTGGGGGGTTTTACCAGAAGAAGAGAGAATTATATGGTCAAAATGAATTAGAGTTTCAGCATCTTTCAAACGAAGTGAAGGATGGAAGTTCGGTAAAACTGCAGAGCTGTTAAAAAGCGATTTTCATAGTGACCTTGTTTTTTCCTCTGGGTTGCTCATTAGGGAGCTAAATATAACTCTATATCCTGATTTCTGTACAACTGCTTTGTGACAATGTCTATTGTTAAAAATGCTATATAAATAAAATTGAATTGAACTGAATAATAGTTGCTAAATAATATCCTCACGGAGGAATACCTGAATCATAAGCAGGGAGTTAATCCCATAATAAAAGTCATTTCCTTTCTTTTCCGATCTCCCTTACCACACTTCTGTTCTTTAAATATTTTATTTAGGAAATGTGTCTCTTGTTATCGCTTCCTTCATCAGATCAAATTTATAGGAAAGTCAAGCACGTGCCAGCAGCCAGGAATAGTTGGTGCAGACTTTCAGAGATGCAGTTTGGGACAGAAGTGTGACATGGGTCATGGGGCATAAAGCAAAACAAGATTAATGATATGTTGGTTTGGTTTGGTTTCATATTAATGATATATAGGTTGGTTTGGTATTCCTTTTGATGACGGTTGTCTCTGCGCTGCAGATATAAAGGCCATAAACATCTTCACACCATGAACTGATGATTTCCTGAGAGAAACAAAGATCTCACTAAGATACTCAAGGTTCCTTGACAGAAAGCCTTGAAACTCATACATTTATGGTGTGTAATCAATGAATCAGACCTTGACTTCCTGTCAATCGTAAATTAGGAAGAGAGAAACCTGTTTTGCCAATTCCAAAGAAACAGGAAGTCAAACATCATTTCTTAGCTCAGCATGTTTATAAATGCATCTTGGTGGATAAGAAGTTTTATACATGCTTTAGATTTAACGTTGTCTCATTTCACTGTGTACTGCGTCAGCTATATATATAGTTGAAATGACAATAAAAGCCTCTTGACTTGATTTGACTTGACTAGATGCATACAGTCAAGCCACACAAACAGCTCGAATTCTCTGGAATTAATGCTTCCTAAGTGAAAGCAAACAACCTCATCACCAGAGTTAAACCAATCTTTATTTCATCTGCGTTACTGATAATAAATCTAATCTAGTTAAATAATCTAGATAGCAAGCGAGCTAGATAGGACTGGTAAGAGTGTTGTTGTGTTTAGAGTGTGTGTGTGTGTGTGTGTGTGTGTGTGTGTGTGTGTGTGTGTGTGTGTGTGTGTGTGTGTCACATGAGCCTATTTTTTTTATATCAGCACAGAAAGTGCTGAATACCTGTAAAACAACAACTTTGTATAAGTAAGGTATAATTATGGTTTTATTTGTAGGAAAGAGGTTTCCTCAAGGGTTCTTCCTCAAGCTTTCTTAAGGAACACTACCTTAAAGATTCTAGATGTAACCTTTTTTCCTCAACGTGAACTCATACCTTGATATAATTTGTTGATATAAATCTCTCCCTCGTAACTGCAGTAAAACTAACCAAAACCCAGAACAAGACAAAAGCACACCTGCGATGTTTATCTACATGAAAACATCTAAACCACATGACAAAGCCCACCAAGGCTGAATGAATCCCAACCGCCGTGATTGCATCATCTGTGTATAAAAGATCTTTGGTGTTTGGTATGACGTCTTTGCACTGTTGTTGCAGCAACACTAAACGTGTCTAAATACCCCCGAAACAACCCTTAATATGCATCTCTCCTGCCCCATGACTGTAATCACACTGTGCAAGGCAGTAATCTGTGTAACCAGCACCTTAGCATCTGCTGAGTGGTAAACTGCTGCATAAACTCTAGGCTTTTATTAGTAGGAGAGAATTAGGAGTCTAATGGAGCAGAGAGTCGAGAGAGGAACATTTGAGAAGGTAAGTAAGAAGAACACTTGAATGGATCCTAATTCTCTCTTTGACAAAGACAGAGGCAGACAGACAGCTCTGGAGAGAAACCTGAGGAGAAACAGAAGGTGTTCTCTCTATTGTTTTGTGTGGTTGTTGTTTTTGTCCATAAGCCCCATCTTTTTTCCCCCCCAGGGTGTGTGCCAGCAGGGGGGTGTGTAAACACAGCTCCTGTAACTCACAGCGGCTCCTGTCGCAGGTTTCTCCCCATTCACTCGCAGGCTCCCCCGGGCTCCACTTTCCCAGAGGGAGCGAGGCCCATTGTGCCACTCCTGAGGCCCAGCAGGAGAGCTCTGAGCTGTGCTCCAAACACACAGCAGAGCCCCAGGACAAGCGTCTGAGCCTGGAGGCCATGACAGTGAGGGCGACCTGGAGAAAAAGGAGCACTGTGAACTGGAATGGGGAAGAAGTCATGCACAAGGAGTTTTGGTTAAACTCAGGTTAAGGAGTGGCTCAGAGGTGCAAAGTCCATAGTGTATAGGCACGCTGCTAAACAAACTAAAGTATGCTACCACATCATTCAACTTTGCACACTTTTTTTGCACAGCTTTTTCCACTGTATGTACTGTAAAAAGGTTTTTGCTGGAAATGTGCATTGCCTGTTGGTCACTGGCACAGTACCAAAGTTGTCTGGTTTTCAGTACCTGCTCAAGACAACACACAACACCATACACACTGGTTCACTGGTGCCATAAACACCATACGTAGCAATTCATTAGTGTCTTCAAAAGAAACAGTGCGTTATTTATATTATTTTATTTGCAGAAGTTTCTTTTTTTTAATATACAGCATTTTTGCATCACAAAAGCAACAAAAATCATCATAAGTGTATTGATATCATCCTTACAATATCATTTGTGTTATACTGTTATTAACAGAAATTACTGTCATTATTGTATTCCTCAATTTAAAAGCCTTCGTGGTACACATTCAGTAGAAAAAAAGGTCTTAAGCCATTTGTATCTTGGGGGAATCCTTAAAGTTGTCGTACCCTACAAATGTGGGTTTCTCTTGTATAAAAAAGAGTCTTCTGAAAACTGTTAATCATCTAAAGATCCCTCAAAACCCTGTTTTCTCCCCCTAATTTAGTTGCAACTGATTTTAATTCAAGCACTACTTCTTTTAATGTTGAACTTAATAATGACATCATTGCACACTGTAATAACACAGTCATTTTTACAGCCTTTACTGTAAACATTATGGCCTGATTCTTATACAAGTTTATGCATGTTTTTATAAGTGAGATGGCCAAATTCCAGCAGCCTACGTGCCAGTATAGGAACAGACAGGAGACACTTGTCCCAAGTAGACAGCAGCCGCACTGGACACACCTTAATGACTGCCCTGAAGTCCAACAACACAAGGTCTCGTTTGGACTTTGACCTCATGCAGACGTGAACATTGTCACAATCCTGGTCCTGTGTGTGACTCAGAGACAAGTCGTCAAGACAAGGCTGTGTGCTTTCGCTAATTTGAATAGACTTTGTCCTACTGTGAAACGTGCCTGAGGGTATGCAGTGTTTACCTGTACCAGGATCCACATAAAACTCTGAATGCCATGACAGAGACAGCGGGACCCGAGGGAGATTGTACAGCACAAACACGTGTATGATTAATGCAGGAGAGGGCAAACACAGGCTTTTGTTTGGGAGTGTGATATACTTCTTACTTGTGGCAGTGCTGGTGATGACGATAGAGAAAACAAACACTTCACTCTTATAGTTTTCAATCAGCCTCCATTCACTACTAATGGGCTGTGTGTGACAAGTCTGACTGACCAAACACAGGTGTGAAATCACACTCCCACACACACCAGGCTTGCATGCATGCACGTGTCTTTAAAAACATATGCAGTACTGTGCAAAAAAGTCTTAGGCACATGCAAAGAAAGTCTGTAAAGCAAAGATGCCTACATTTAAAGAATACTATAAAAAGCAGTAAATAGTAATAAATGAAACAAAGTCAATATTTGGTGTGATGATCCTTGGCTTAAAAAAATTAGCAGTCTCAGCTACAATTTGTGCATTTTTTTTAAATGAAATGAGCTTTACTGAGCGTTGTGCAGAACCAGATACAATTCTTCTGGATACTTTGACTATCGCTTCTTATTTTTGTCGAAAATCCCAGCAGCCTTCATTATGTTTTTTTGTCTGAAAAGTGGTCTCTCAAGTAATATGCTACTCTCTTTACTAGCATACAAACATTTTTCTTTAACTCATTTTGTGCTGGAAAACTAATGTTTGGAAATTTAAATGTTTTTGTACTGACTCGATAATGTAGAAGTCATAAGATAAAAATCTATAAAAGAGTTAGTGCAAAAAATAGGGTGCCTAAGACTTTTGCACGGTACTGTACATTGGCATGTGTCATCATTTTTAGGTTTGTCTGAATTATTTAATCTCTGAGGCTAATCTTAATTTTGTCTTCCTGTATAGCAAAGGCTTCACTGTCAGGGATGTAACACAATGCCAACAGCTGTATCTGTATCTGTTTAGTGCTCTAAAAAAACTCTACATTTGTATTCAGATTTAAACGGAAAGTGAGCATGACCTAGTCAAGACAAGTCAATTCTTCTTCTTCTTCTTCTTTTGGCTTTTCCCTTCAGGGGTGGCCACAGCGAATCATCACTCTCCACCTATCCCTANCTCCATGTCCAACATTCTCCTACCAATATACTCACTCTCCCTCCTCTGAACATGTCCAAACCATCTTAATCTGGCCAAGTCAAGTCAATTCAAGTTTTATTTATAAAACACATTTAAAGACAGTTGTTGAGCCAAAGTTGACAGTAGTTGATCCAAAGTGCTGTGCATGACATCATATTCCAATGATGCCTAAGCTGATTAACAGATACACTGGAAAAGGCTGAAAAAAAACTGAGAGATAGAAATGACAAGAGTTGTGCTGTTTTTTTTCAATCCCAATTGCACAGTTTTTTTTCTTTTGTTTTTACCTGCCTGCAATATTTTCTACCACATTTAACTAGTTCTATTTACCAATATATATATATATATATATAGTAGTCAGTGTATAGCAGAACAGTGCATGTCATATTCATACCTGTATTTCTATCCATTTAGATCACATTATCTGTTTAATAACAATATGTATGTATGTATACGTATTATATGCAGAAATATTCATATTCAGTGAAGTTTACCAAGTGACACCTTATCATATCAGCTATGCTACACAAAGACCTATGTACTATATATACTATCAACAATACCTACACAACAGTGATATCTTTATTGAGATCTTTAAGGCCACTTGACGCAGAACCCTCGTTTTCCACTAACAGCATTCAGTCCAGCCTGCTGTAAATGTTAACTAGGTAATGAAACTATAGACTCTTTCATATCTTCTTTCATATCCACTGCTCGCTTGAACTCATTTCACTGGTAAAAGTAAATAATTACAAAGGATGGCCTCAAATGTGTAAAAACACCTGCATTTTAAATGCTCCCTCCTTTCTCTACAATAAAAACTTTACAAGTCATAGCCAGAATTCCTATCTTTCATTGTCCTCTTTAAATACCGCAGGTAAGTAGCAATGACGTTGTTTTAATGTCATGTATCCAAGCCTTTTAAAGTTGCTCCAAGTCATTATAGGAAGGTTAAGCTCAGGTAAGACTTCTGAACTTGTTGGTGAAAAGTCATCCTCTGGCCCTGAACCAAGTCTCATTAAAAAGCAATCCAAACAGTGCCAGGCATCCTTGACACGATGAAGATTAGCTTATAGCTTTAAAAAAACATTCCACTACATATGGATAAGACAGAGGGGAAATGATCTACAATGGTGCACCAACAGTCATTGCGCTTCAATGGTGTTAAAGGATCTTTTGGTGTAAGTTGGTCCTTCCCAATCTGTTTCCCCTGCCTGTTAATCAACAAGCAATGTGATTGGCTGGCAGGTAGAGACACCTGCTTGTCCTGCATGGCTGGATGTTAGTGGCCCACATTTGATTTTTCTCCCATTTACATAGTCTGGGGAGCCAAAAAAAAGAGTCTCTTCTCTAAGATGATATTTTATAGGTACGTAAAGGAGCTTGAGGAGAAATTTGCCAAAGATCACAAAAGTCTGAGGTGGAAATCTCACCTGACCGCACCTTTAATTAGCTACCTGATCGCACCTTTAATAAGTCCTATACCATCTGATCTGTGTATTCTGTATATCACACGCCCAAACCCACACAATATAATGAGGCATAAGCTCTTAGAAAAGTCAGAGCTGTTTGTATACATATTGTACATTACATACATACATACCTTAGTTATGCCTTTTAAAAGTAATTCATCAGCAAAGTACTTAAACGGCTTATCCTGCATAATAGGTACAGCAGCTCAATTAAGTAAACAGCTAAATCCAGACAGTTAACAAGTGGCTACTCGTAAAATAAATTATACACTCAGACAAAACATGTTCCAGAAAGACATACAAACATACACACCTGTTAGTGCTGTAGATGGATGTTTCAAAACTCCTTTTGCATTCCACATATCAGTCTGTCAGACACACCCACCTGCACTGAGAGTACCGCTGAATGGAGATCTGGAGAAGTACCTGTAATTGCTGAAGTCTTGAAGGGGGTGAAGTCTTATCTGGTGGTCTCCTGCACCACAAGTCCACATTCGCACCTGAAAATATATACTGAATTAGATTGGCACGAAAATTATTGGCATCCCCGCCCTGTGCTTGTATTAAAGGTGCTACCTTGTCCACACACTCTAAAAGGGTCAGAAGGATTAAACCATCTTGACGTCTGACCTGGGGGTCACAGCACCTTAAGTCATATACAAAGTCTCACCTTTCTGCCCTCTTTGTTCAGATTTTCTAAAACATTCCAGCCAGCTTTGACCAAAGTGAAAAATGACAAGTTGTGCTTCTTGGTTCCAAACAATACAACACCAAAGATAGAAATAATGAAATAGTAATAAAAGAGCATACCACTATTAGAAACTCTTTACTGATCAAGATTAGGGTCTATATACTGTGTGTATACACCTGTGTACTGTATGATTTATAATCTCACTATCCCATGTCACCCATGAGGATGGGTTCCCTTTAGAGTCAGCATCCTCTCAAGGTTTCTTCTTCATGTCATCTCAGTGAGATTTTAATCCCACTGTCACCTTTGGCTTGTTCATGCATCCATATTTCTGTACAGTTGTTCTGGATTGCACATTGTGCTTGTACAGCTCAGTTCAGTTTGCAAACATCTAGAACATTCCACATAACCATAGGCACTCCTGGGTTTGTATTTTTTTTGTTGATTGCTGCTCCCTGAAATGATTCATGCCACTTTCAATACCATAAATATCAAGTGGCTGAATTGAATTACGTATCCTGTGCAGGTGTGTGTAAATTCTCTCTCCTGAGTGATTCCCTGTACTTTGATTACTATGGGCATGGCTGATAAGCGCTGTGTATCAGTCTCACTGTTTATCTTATCGAACTCAGGCTAATGAGTCCTTGATTATGCTGCAAATCCGTGACCCCAAAAGTTCGCGCTCAAGTCAGCGAAAAAGACGCTCAGAGCAAAATTCAGATCATACATACAGTACAAACTTGCTTGTGTGTATATACACATCATGTGAGATTAGACTTTACTATCCATACAGTGCAGGATAAGGTGTGGGATAGCCTATCACTAAGACTTTGGCACTGAAGAACATTACGCACTAATTGATCTATTTAACTTCTTAGGAGTTTGGACGTCAAATAACTTCAGATAATTTTGGAGTGTGTTTATCAGACTTCTGAAAATAATAGCCAAGAACCTATGCAAATATGACCATTATAATCAGATAGATCTTTCAGGAGTAGGCTTTGCGCTTGCCAGTATAAATATATTTGTTTACTTTCTGATAAAGAAGCAAATTTAGAAACTAGTATGCGTATCTGTTGACTTTGTATATATGGATAATGGATTATTTCAAATCAACGAACACTCTCCTGACTTGGTCTAGAAAACATTAATGATCGTGCGTATGTATTTACGCAGTGAATGGGTGAAAACAGTGTTGGGTGCAGCCAAGTGACTCAGTGCTTGAGATATGAAAGTCACTGTGTACTCGTCATCTTGCATTTATAAAACAGCAATGCAAGCTTTAAGAACAAGCATCAATAAGACCCAAATTGAGGAAGTGCCAAATGCTTCAGGTGCCTCAATTCTCTCAGTGGATAGTTCCAGAAATATTTGAACATTTGTGATTTTGCCTTTATACACCACCACAATGGATTTGAAATAAAACAATCAAAATGTGATCGAAGATATGATCAAAATATGGCATTTACCATTTAGGAATTACAGCCATTTTCAGGGGCTCAAAGGTATTTGGACAAAGTGACATAATTGTAAATATAACCATAATTTTAATACTTGGATGA
>CM074965.1:14876598-14895176 GCA_037577455.1 Pangasius macronema | reverse complement strand
TTCTAGAACTAAAAAAATTAAATACAAATAAGTAAGTATGTAAGTAAGCTTCCTAGGGGATAGATTAGTGCAAATAATATTAGTAAAATTATGACAAACCTAAAGTATCATAACAACCATCGTAGCCTGTAACATAACGTTGATAAGAAACGTCTCATAAGAAATCATTTAAAATCCTTCTCTTAATCCCTATGAACTGTTTGTCAGATTAATATCAGGGGCTGAGATCACTAGTACTAAGCACATCAGAGTAGATTTCTGCACTGGCCATCGGTGAGTTGGACAGAGTGTTCACTTTAGTCAGGTCTGAGCTGCTGCAGTCAGAATGTTTGGTATACAGTATATAAATACGGAGGTGCAGTGGTGGTGGTTGGCTGTGTTTTGGAACATATCATGTAATGTTGTTATTGTCCTTGGTGTAGTTTAGTGTTTCGCACTGCTCCATTTGGGAAAAGGCCCGAAGGCTAACTATTGTCCTGGAAATGCGAAAAGTGATATTGAGGACATATAAACTGAACTCTCTCACATACACACACACACGCACACACAATTGCACACACACACACACACACACACACACACACACACTCACACACACACACACACACACACACACCTTGCCTTGTTAACATCGCTTCTATTGTAAGACATGTACATCAGGTCTATTGTAAAGCATGTCCTCGTTACACCAGTGACTCAACCTGTTCCTTTTTTTCTTTCTGTAAACGGTTCCCATCTAAGGCATGTATGACTCACACATCCATCCAGAGTACTGGAAGTCAAACAGATCCATTCCTGAAATTCTGGCTTGGTTAAATACTACTGTTTAGCTCTTTAGATTAGCAATATAGCTGCTGTTAATTAGCTTTCATTAACATTAGCCAACATTCTTGGTTTTCTTTTTCAATTTTTTTTTTTTTTTGCGATTGTTTTTGTACTTTCATAAACTGATTAATGGCTTTTGAGCTGTACAATTCTACTTGGGTAAAAGTGTACTTCTACCACTTCTGCTTTTAGTGTGAGTAGTGTGTTTACAAAGATGAAGTGTGTTATTACAAGGATGATGAACTAGAACTGCTGATGCAAAATGTAAAAAAAAAAAAAAAAGCTTAATATTAACACTTTGGATCGTAAAATCGGTGGTTGTTGTGTGTGGACACACATCGTGGTGAAGTAATTTTGTCCATTTTTAGTTTAAAATGTTCCTACGCTAAAAAATCCAAATATTTCAAAATCAACTACAAGTGCAAGGCTTAAGAATATGGGGCATAGAGCATGATTTATGACACGCCCATAGCAAATTTTTAACTCCACACCAAGGACAAGAGATGAATCCGGTTCTGTGGACGGGATGAGACACGAGAAACTCACTCCCTCCAGAGCTGACATGAGACCTGACTGTGCCAGCAAATCTGTGCCAGTGGCTTTTTGAGTATTTCTTTTTTCTGGAACATTCCACACATGCTGAGAAGAACCTGGTGGTGCTGAGAGCAGGTGAAGAGGATGTGATTTAATGCAGATGCAGGTGTGTGCTGATGTGTCTCTGGGTGAGTTCGCATTTCTGAGGAATGAGGCGAAATGCTTCAGAGGTCAGAGCTGTGGAGTGGATCCTGCCTGTGGGAGGGATTCTCTTATCTGCTGTTCTTAAACACACACACACACACACACACACACACACACACACACACACACACACACACACGCAAAAACATGTTAACGGACAAACTTGTTTACTGATTTTGACAGAAATGCTCACCGCCATGTGCTCATTCTCCTCTTTCTCTGAGGAAATGGCACAAAATGCACATGAACTGTAAAATAAATTTTTATGACTTTTTATGCATAATAAAATGATTCAAGGCTCATTGGATCAATATGTACAATAATATTTTGCTATTAATTGGAGTTTTTGTTCCTGATTCCAGTTCATATTGTTTAATTCCCGACTTGTTTATGACTGTTTTTGAGGTTTGTACTAAACTCATTCAGTATGACTGCGCAGTCAAACTACAAAAACTAAATAATAAATATAATCATTTTTATAACATCTTTGAGGGTTGGTATTTCCACCACTGTTACAAACTAACTTTGAGAACCTTGGTCACACACTATATTTAGTAACAGCAATTTAAGGCAGCTGAATGAGGCGTGGATTTACTGAATTGTTGACTAATGAGATCAGAATATTCGCTCATCTCTTGACCTAATCCTCCCTAACTGCACGTGTAACTCCAAATGTGAATGGTTTCAATTCCTATGAATTCATAGTCATGAGATCCTATTGCATGCATATACACACGTATGCTAATCATCCCTTTCCAACTCTCTCTCACACACACAAACACAAGAAAGCACTGAAAGTCCTGCACATTTGGGTGACATTATAAAAACACGACCCGCGACCACTCCGATTTTATATCCAACTAAACAAACTCCATTCGCTGGACCCATAAAAAGCAAATTTAGAGATGAAATTTAAACATCCAGCTGTTTCACATGTGTCCGTGGCTCAGATTCACTTCTTAATTATATCCTCCACTTACCATAATTGCAGGGGATGATAGAGAAGAGGATAAAGCACGGAAAAATACACTATATACTATACACTATAATACCACCCCCTACTCATGCAGCAAAGACAAAGGCGACACCGCAATCTACAAAACTAAAAAACGAGTTCAAAGATTGTGTGTGTGTGTGTGTGTGTGTGTGTGTGTGTGTGTGTGTGTGTGTGTGCGTGTAATTTTTGTGTATTTTGTTCTGGAAGAAAGGAAAGAGGATCATGATGAAGTAGGTAGATATTGGAGTTAAAATTGTGTAAAATGAATGAAAACACGTTTGTGTGAACCAGTAGGTTTTGTCTGAGGTCACAGTGTGTCAGTGTGTGTGNGTGTGTGTGTGTGTGTGTGTGTGTGTGTGTGTGTGTGTGTGTAAGGAGAAAAAAATGGACTTCCCTGAGTCCAAAGCAAACAAGCACAGCAGGGCCTGACCCAGATCAAATGCTTCCTCATCCGACTCATCATAGCTGACCGAAAAAAAAAAACAAGAAAAAGAGAGACAGACCGAAAGTACAAATAAATTCATAGTACAGAAATGAGGTTTCTCAAACAAAAGCCGTTGCGCAAGAGCAGATATTTTTTAAAATATACATAGTAAGAAGTAGTGAAGCAGTGCACAAGGGTTACTGTTGGGACTGTAGTAACTACTTCCTGAAAACTTAGTGCAGCTTCTCTTGGCACTTGCTCTATTTTCTAAAATACAGCAAAAAATGTTTGAAAATTCCGGTGAAAATTACACACTGTGTATATTTGAGCACACATTCCCAGGTAATGATGAATAAGACCTTTGGAACAGAAACACAAAGTTTAGAAAAAAAAAATAAATCTAAATAAAAGCCAATCTTTATTCTCCTGTATATTGTCTCATGTACACTGGTCACAATGTTATTAGTAATAGATGAGTGGAATGCTGTGGTTCAGTATCATCTTATGTTATTTCATGTAAACACACCCAGGCCACAATGTTTCCGAAGGAAAATCAGATAGAAGAGCATCGGCAGGGAAAGGGAGTGCAGGCAGAAGCATCTCGAGGTTGTGTGTAAGTGAAGCAACGCCACATGACTCAGATCTCCGGCCCGCATATTGCACAAAATATTCAGATTCTGCATGGGGAGCTCTTTTCTCTGGAAGTTCACGTAACTGCCACTTTTACTGTAGATCATCATCATACTGGCGTGTGTGACACACACACACACACACACATATCTGTTTCCTCCTAAAGAAATATTGATGCTCTTTGTAATTATAACTAGCTCCAGAAAAAGAATTTCTGACCTGTGACATGTGCTTCTGAATCATAAATGGCATTATTATTATTATGATTATTATTATTATTAATTATGATTAATTTTCTATAACAGCAGCTCTGACAGAAGTTCAGGCTGCAATTCAAATCACAGGTTTATATTAATACGTTCATTCCGATACGCTATTGTTTACCTCGTAACAACATACACAGGAACTTCTCTGGTGGAAACTCTATATATGGTCTTATATTAAGGGATAAGAAACTGTAGCTCTCTCCTAAAGAGATTCTATTTATAAGAAACCCACTGTTGAAGGGTTTCCCCAGACTGACAAACTAGAATGCTGCTGGTTTAGGGGTGACATTGTTTCTTTGTAGTTACTGCAACTTAACGCATTACTGTGATTTTGAATCCTGCCGATGCCACAGCCATCCATGTCCAGGAGCCAAGGGACATGCTCTCTGGGTGGAAGGGATTATATACTCCCCTGTCAATCTAGCTCATGTATGTGGAAGAGGGCATATAGTGCTTTCAACAAAGTGTGTTGCGCTGATCTGTGATGCTGTTCAGAAAGCAGTTCAAAAAGATGCACGTGGCTGGCTTCATGTGTGGTGGAGGAAGCACGTGTTAGTCTTCAGTTGGAAAGCTGGCTGGTGAGTGGGAACTAGCGAGTGAACAAATTGGAGGGAAAAATGGGCAGAAAGAAAAAAGCTTTCATGTAGAGCCCTATAACAGAGAGTTGAACCCCAAGTAGGGCCACTTTAGGAAGCTAAGACTTAACTCGCTTAACTTTCTGAAGAACGCTTGAGGATTTTTTTTTCTAAGAGTGACAGTGTGGGGAGTTTTGAAAGTCATTGTTGGAAAAAAAAAAAGTAAAGTAACAATGTGGTATAAGAAAAGAAGTTCTCACTGATGAAATCCTACCTACGCATAACACTCACTGGTTTCACTCACATAAGGAAATGCAAAGTTCAAAAGTTCAGCGTATGATGGCGGATAAACAAGACATGTTCTTTTACGCTCTCGAGATAGTATAACATTCTAGCACTTGGAAAAACCTCTGTAAACACGAGGCGACAATGCAGGGCTTTAGAGACACAAGCCGGCTTTGGTTCAGACCAACTGAAGCACATCAGCGTAGCTGGACCACAGCCTAACATTCTGACTCCTAAACACGCAAACATGGCTTGCATCAAGGAGAAGAAAAGCTGGAATAACATCTCGATCCTGCAGTGAAGGTGTTAAAGCCACCACTGGGTTTATACGCTGACAGAGGAATGTGTGTAGCGTAGGAGCATACAGTGAGGGCTCTGTGTGGCGCCTACACTACGCCTTATTGTGAGAAAGAGGCTCACAATTCTAAACTATTCCTGATTCCAGAGCCTCCTGATGATGATGATTACATGCTAAGGGACCTTTCATATAGGTGTATATATACATACACTGCTATTGCAAATAAATAAATAAAATAAAATAAAAAAAAGAACCTAATTGCAGAGTGTGTAAGATGGGAATCATTAAGGTGTTCCAGCGCTCTGCGTTTGTTTGGTTCTGTTCACCTTGTGTAAAAACACAAGAAATGGCGGTGCAGAAAAGGTGCCATTTTTCTCTCTGAGTTTGTTTGAATTAATTTGCAAGGCTTAGAAGACATCCAGTTTAGTGTGTGCATTTGTACATATCTGCCTGTGTACGTGTGTGTGTGTGTGTGTGTGTGTGTGTGTGTGTGTATACGTTTCCTGTACTCTGATTTCAGCTGACTGCACTTTTCCCTTCCAGACGGCAGACATTCCTGGACTGTGAGTGCCACAAGATACAAGGTGCGAGTATAGAAGCCACCTTTCAGCTCTTCAGAATTTATTTTTCTACCTCCATCAAAGCCTCCAGCAGCTAATGATGCGCACGGCTCTTGCATGTCTTCTTCACCCACACATGAAGACGTACGTGCTCTTCATTCTATAATTAGACGAAATACATTTTCATTATCATTACAGGCTTGAGAGAGGGAAGGTGGCCACCTCGCTCTAACAGTCTTAGTCATTAAGTCTTAGGTCTAAGTCTTAGGTCATTGCTTTATTACCAGCAAATGGAAAAATTTCACTGCGTAATGCTGTAGCATCACTGGCTGTAATAGAGCCAAGATTTCATAAGACACAGAAATACCAGCACTAGCAGCTCTTTAAATACATATGTAATAGCTTGTAACTAAACTGAACAGGTGGTTATGTCTAGTTAGGGATCTACAGTGTATTTATTGAGAACAGGGGGCTTCATTACTGGATAGTAAAAGGCTTTATAAGGTCAGGAACCTCGGTATCTTCTTGAACAGTTTTCTCCCTCAAAAAATTGACACTTAACACATTTGCTTAGTTCCAATGAGAAAGGTCAATAGCTATAAATAGCTTCTAAAGCTAAATAGTTAAACACAAATGTGTTCCAAGGAAAAATATTTTAGGAAGTGGTGCAGTGAGTAGCATTGCTCCAGCACCTCACAGCTCCAATGCCCCCGGTTCTATCTTGAACTCGGGTTACTGCCTATGTGGAGTTCTGCATGTTCTCCCTGTGTCTGTGTGGGTTTCCACTGGGTTCTCCGGTTTTCTCCCACCTCCCAAAAAACATGCCAATAGATGGATTGGTGATAGTAATTGGCTCTATGTGTGAATGAATCACAACAAACTAAATAGAAGCTACACTAGAGAAAAAGTCAATTCATTTGAATGGGAAAGGATGAAAAAAAAGAATTTGCTTACAGTAGCAGTTAATTCAGTGTAATTCCATGAACTTTGACCCATGAACCCAACAGAAAAAGCGGGAGTGCTGTGAAACCTTCATTCAAAAAGCAAGATGGAGGCAGTGCTAATTATTAAGTAGCGCTCACCCTCAAGTAGCGCCTCACTATTTTCTTAAAGTAACTTGAAAATTTTGAAAAAAGAAAAAAAAGTTCTTTCCAAACCAACAACACTCCTATAATCAGTTCATTTTTGTTCCTCTTTAGCAAAAACAATAGCAAGCCCAGTATAACCGCTGTGTTTATGCTAATGCTAACAAAAGTTTCCTCAGGGTAATTAGCAAAACACAATAAACAACCATGGTCACCACTGTTGTCTTCCTTCAGTGTACATGCTAAAGGATTTGTTTTGAATGATAAAATATGTTCTCAAAGCCTGAAGGAAAAGTAAAATCCTCCATTTTATTGACTCTTATCATTTTTAAAGCCATGCAGTTTTTATTATGCAACGGTTCAGCTCTTAAACTTGTGATAAATGGGCCAGTTATTAAAAACGTTTCCTCAATGTATTGAAAGAGCACCGGTGCACCTCGTGAAAAAAAAGGTAACAGTGAACCTGAAGCGGCTATACGTACATGTTAACACTCTGCTTCCTGACTGCGCTCCTCACAGCGCTTCAGTCAAAACAGTCTGAGACCCATGTAAGGCTTTCCACTATAGGTGGCAAAGGTTAGGGAAACATAGCAAAGCCTTAGAGTTCTCTCTCTCGCTCTCTCTCGTGTTCTCTCGCTCTCTCTCTCGCCTACTATCACCAGGAAACATCTTTTCGCCGGACAGGAAGTGGTGCTCTCTAATTGGCTACGTGTGATTCAGTGAAAGCTTGTGTTTTTTTTTTTTTTCTCAGCCAATAAGAGAGCAGATATTTTGAGGGGGAGTATAAAACAAACGAGAACGAGGAGATCACACATCACAACTCTTTCCACTCAGGCCGCGTTCTTACAGTCTTTCCGCACAGCAAACACTCACTCATTCAGAGGAACTGGAGGTGATGAGCCTTCCCCACTCTCCTGAGTCACAGGGAACACAATAAATGAGCTATTGAAATATTACCTCATTACAGAAATGAGTGTAAAGTGAACAGACACGGTGATGTAGCATCATAGCGTGGAAATACACTCTTCACACTGGTTCTCAGTGATAGTGTCTTTTGCTGCTCTGACACACCTAATTTGTAAACTGGAAACCGCTCAGTGACATGATGTCTCTACATTTCAGGGATTTGTAATAGAGGGCACTCTTTATAATCTTAGATTAACAATGAACAGATTATGAAACTTTTTATTTAGCACAGAAAAATGTCTAATCACTGACATGGTGAAGTTTCCTGTAAGGCGTTAAGTTTTCCACCTAGGGAAAGTCTTCAAGACATTGCGCTTTCTGGTGTCTCTGTAACCTGATAAGCTGTGATTTTTATCTCATTGGCTTCAAGCTAGAAGAAAGACAGGCAGCTGAGGGAAAAACTGATTATAGCTGCTAAATTGTTAAGTGATAACAGGAACTAATGTGTATAAAAATCATCATATTTAAATAATTAAAATATATCATTGTTGCCACATTGCTGTGGTATTAAAGGAATAAAACACGTTGGTATGCAAACAATGAGTTTATAAATAAAATTAGCCAAACGTGCAGGGTGTTGCTTGGAAAGAAAGTTCCAGAAGGCATAATGCAAAAAGGAAAGAAAGGGTTTTTAACAGGATATAGAAATAGAAGATCCACGTTACACTATAAAGAGTTTTGTAGTTTCCATAGTGGAGCCATAGTGGAGACACATTTAAGGTTTTACTTAAAACATAGCCGATACTGTTTTAAAATAAATTTCAGTGGAAGTGTAGACACTGGGAACTGGTCATCACCTAGACCTTCAGCATATTTTTTAAAAATTACAGTGTTTTCCCATTTCTTTATCACAGTAAAAAAAAAAAGGTCAAACTTAGAACCCTAAAAGTTTCTTCTGTTTGTCCATCTGGAGTTACCCTAGAATAGAGGGTTTCCTCTCACAAGAGGTGAAGCGAAAACCCTGAGAATTCTTTAAGAATCCATTTATATCATTATAATGTTATATTTCTTCACACCGGTAAACATCTGTAATAGTGACTCACCCACAGCCCACAATGTAACCAATGAACATTATGTAGTCAATTAAATTACTATACATTATGGAATTCCATTACACACCGTGAGACACTACGTGATCCATGTTTCACTGGCATGATTCAATGGCGTGCCAGCATTACAGCAGGCCCCAAAAATACCCCGAGCCCATGGCACTACAGGAGCAGGGGAGACCAGGCAAATCCAGCGTACTGGCGGAATTCCGTAATTAGCAGACAACGCTCTGGAGACAAAGGCACTGCCGAGGGACAGGAAGGAGAACAATCCTGAAGCCTGCGCACATTCCAAGAAAAGACCGGCGCGTAGGAATCACACAGCGGCACGGCTCCTTCGCTTCAGACTTAGACCGTGTGACTCATCTCGGCTAAAAGAAGTGATGACCTAAACTGCAATTTGGTCACCAAAACTTCAGGGGAAAAAGATGAACAGGCCTGAAAGGGCAACAGTGGGTTTTTTTTTTTCATAATGAGAAGCAGGTGTGTTAGAGAAGGTTAGGGGTTTAATGCAATGCCATGCACGATCTGCATCTGTTTATGGCTTCAAATATCTGTATTCGGATTTAAACCACTACGTCTCTACCACTACGTCCCCAGAAACACTGGAAAAAAAACCAAAGGTAGAAATGCCAGCAGAGTCAGCATGGTGTTTAAAGTTTGGCTCTGACAGCTTCTCAACCTCAGCTACATCACTCAAGTCTATAATTGGTATCAAATGGAGATTTTTCTGCACCCTGTAGGATCCCAGTCCTGAATCCTGAGTGCTGTGCTTTTTATATCAAGGTGAAGCTAAATCAATGGGGACATTTGATCTCAAGTGCAAATTTATTGCAAAAGTTTTCACCCCCATGTTTTTTTTTTTAATTGGAAAGAGAAATATGTATCTCTATTTTACAATTTTATTAAAAACATGGGAGTGAAAACCTTTGCACTTGAGACTAAGAGTGTTGTTTTTTCAGTCAGGTCCAATATCCCCACTGACACAACCTTCATTGTGATATAAAAAAAGAGTCTAATTCTAGTGCAGTACAAAAGAAGTCAAATTGTACTTCATTTTTACAATTTATCTGCAACAATGAAAAAAATTCAAGAAGGTAATAAAGAAATGTGGTTGTATCCTGGATCAAGACAACAATTCAAAACAAAATAAACAGAAACACAGTTGTTCCTTTCAGTCTCAAGACCTGAAGTGAAGAAGGCACTTTATGATACAGTTATAACGACTGGCCACAAAGTCTTGGAACAGATAGATGAAGACAAATGTGAGGNATATATATATTTTGTTCACTATTAATATCTTAACACACGTTGTTTGCCTATTTTGCCTGTACTTGTCATAAAAAGGCACACCTGTGAAACCTCTTACACAGTTAAACGTATTTGCCTTCTTCATTTTGTCCTAAGGGTATGCGACTTTTGCACTCAACTGCTAAAAAAATGTTTTAAAAAAGATTTGACAGTGCTGTTGGTAAGAGGCTTGAAATGATTTAAGCTTTAAGTTGCTCCTCATATCTATAACTATTAGACAAGCAGGTACCTGCCTCCATGAGCGAAGACTTCCCTATTCATTCATTTATTCATCCATTCATTATCCCTGCGGCCTACACACTGTAACCTCAAGCATGTCGGAAAAACTTCTCATAATATTATGAATAGCTGTATAAAGTTATGACAGAGGACAAAATTTAACATACACTCATGCAGGATGTTATTTTATTTATCTCTGAGTGGGTGGCAGGGTATTTAGAGCCGAAGGAGCCCACTTTAGACCCACTCTCTCTCCTGGTGGTCGCAGACGGAGGGAGAAATAAAGAGTGTGTTTAATGTGCACTTGGGAGAAGGATTCTGTTCTCTTTTCCATCTCAAAGATAGCACTGCTTCTCTAAACGTTCGCATTTGCTGCATTAGAGCATTACCCCACCAACCCGTCATTAGTGGGCTTCTGGCGAGGCGGCACGCCCAAACTAGAAGTTTCCGGCGCGCTCTAAAAATGGCCGCCCTGATGATGGGGTCCAGGCTGAGAAAGCAGGGCCACCTCGTGTTTTTTGTACTGGCGTGTTTATAAGGCCATGGGCATGTAGGCCCCTGAGAATCGTGGCCTTTTCCATGGTGCTTTTGTCCTCCAACATCTTTATACACATTGTGAAACAATTCCTCCATCCTACCTACACACACTAACCGTGACGGGCTGGCCTTACTGCTGGGAAGCGCATGAGAAAGAGATTTGAGAAACTTGGTTTCTTAGACATCTTTTTAGCCACATGTGAAAGTGACAGTGTATGATAAAGAGAAGTTACTGGAATATTTCTGAAATTAATTTCTAACTCTCTATGCAAATCCTATGCAAAGCTTTCAAAGTTCTTTTTCAAACTGTATTATATCCAGATCTAAGATAAGACGCCAATTCCATGAACACTTGGCGTTAATGACGCATTAAGGCAAAGTTTCAGTTATCAGGCTTTTTAAAGAAAATGACACAAAACTTTCTGAAACTGTCAACTTGTCTTTCACACCATGGCAGAAAAAAATGCACACACGGAGCGCATGCAGCAGGCATGTGTAAGCCAAAGGTAGCGAGTGTGTGTGCATGTGTGTGTGTGTGTGTGTGTAGCCCCTGCAGCTGCTCTGCACACACACACACACACACACACACACACACACACACACACACACTTTCTCTGCTGCTTCCTCCGATGTGCACTTATGAAAGTACGATATGAGTGTGAAACAGCCAACGTTAAACCACAAAACACGCTAGATGTAATCCACTACTGTCAGCGTTGCCACACACACACACACACACACACACACACACATAGAGGAAAGTAAATGATTACTTCTATTATTTTTCAACTTTTAGCAGCTGGCAAGCATTAGTCAAATCTTTTGAAGTGAAAGATGTATCATCGTTATAAAATCTCAGTTATGAGTCACATAAGCATATTTAAAGAGAAGGTTAAAAATGACCTTGCAGCTCCAGGTATCATCAACTAAGCAAATCAACTGCAGCCCTCGCCAACACACCATGGCTGGGATTATGGGATCCACGTCCTCGATTTTGGAATAAGACACCAGATGTGGAGTAAACATTTTATTAAGTGTATATTTTTAGGTGTATGTACAGTATGCGGACGATTATTCAACATATTCAGAATTTAATAAGTAAGAAATAAAATACTAGTGTGCTGTTATAAAAAAAATGAATCAATCCACTTCGGTGATGGCGGACTCGTGTGATGCGACACTCACAAACTGTGTTATTTCTCTTATACCACAACAATTTGCCAATCATCATATTTTTTAAACTTATTAATGAACAACATGCCGTGCTTTTATCCATGTATACTTACATGCCACAGTGCTATGGGGCAAGTTCATTCCTGTTTTTAACTTTCCTTATAACAGAAATAAAGTCATTCCTTCACCAGCCTCTACTTTTTCCTCTCTCTTGCAGTTAACAAACCAAAAAACAGATTATTGTGTTACTGAAAAACCTCAAAACGCAAAGAATTGATGGAAACCTCCTGACCTTTACAAAGGACTGGCACTGGAGACTCCTTCCAGAAATGTGAAATAAATGTCTCCTTAAAGAAAGCTTCAAAATATCAATGAATATATGATGGTAGCTTTAGTTTATGTAGTGTGTCCAAATATAAATGTGAACAAATATAAATCTGGGACTGGAACTACAGCTGGTACTAGTGTCCAAGCTGCTGGGATGGAAAATGAATCAACACCTTCTGACCAATCAGAACTAAGAACTAAGTGTGCTGTTTAAAGGTGAAATAATCATGTACCATGTTCACAGCCGTTTTAGAAAGTTTCAGTATAATTGATCTGCATGTGTGACACATCTATACACTATAGAACGCAAACATCACCATTTGCAGTAAATATAAAGAGAGCTGATGTAGTGATATACAGTATATTGAGTATTTTGCCATAGTGGTGGCTGTGGTAGCTCCCAATCAGGCACTTTTAGTGGTTTAACCCTGTAAACTCCTCAGGACCCATCGGTGGTCACATTTTTCACTCTTATANTAACTTCATGGTAACTTCATAGTAGTTGCCGATTAACAATATGCTTTACGATGTATAATCCTAGAGTTTGAAGAGTTAATAAAGTTTTGCAAATGCCATGCGAGGAACCTTAACTAGAGGTTGTGTTGAATTAATCACTCAAAGTAGTACAAGGCCACTAAAAATGAGAAACCAAAAACGCTGAAGATAATGACACCAAATGAAAAACAGTAAAATGGAAAGGAAAACAGTTCAACTGTAAACACGGGCACATGCCGAATAGCAATGATGTGATAGGAATGTCACGAGCTTTGTTTTGGGAGGGGAAAAGAAAACTATGGCAACAAAAAGGGGGGAGACCCGAACAGCTGTGTGTNTGTGTGTGTGTGTGTGTGTGTGTGTGTGTGTGTGTGTGTGTGTGTAGGGTCTTAGGGGAGCTTCCAGCAGGACTGCATCAGCGGTGATGTTTTACAGATGGTTGTATTGAAACAGCTCAAGTTGGATTATTTTCTTCATCATCTAAATCACCACGAGTGTAACACGTTCCACGATACAGTCCTCAGCTGGGAGCAGCTCTGCTGTAGTGCTGTGAACTAAGATGTGGGTATTAAGGCATTAGTCATAATGAACAGATGATTGAAGATGAAAACAGAAATGTTTACTATTTTATTTGTTGCCAGTTTCACTCTGTTATCTCCCTTTATCACATGCTAAAGCCACTGAGAGAGTTAAACTACACTTGCTAGCAATACAATTATCCAATTACAGTTATCCTAACGTCAACTAGCTTGCTAGCAAACCCAGATTGTAATTATGCAATAATAGTTAGCTTAATGTTTGCTGGTTTTACAGAATCCCACAGTTAGCTAAAAGTTAGCTAGTGGCTAGCGATTTTTCTACTGGTTTACACAATATAATTCTAAGCAAGTTAGCAGGCTGGCTAGCAAACCTGGCTAATCGTTTTGATAATAATGATTAGCCTGATGTTAGCTCAGGCTCCTATCTAGCTACATATATCAGAAAGAAAAAAACACAGACTGATTGTTTGCAAATTGCATATGACTTTATGGAATATAGTTAGCTAGTTTGCTAATGTTTGGTGTTAATTATATAATATAATACTTTATACTAACTTTAGCTAGCTTGTTAAATCATTAAAGTCAATAGCAACTGCTGGTTAGCTGAGGTAGCATTACTAATGCAGTCTTATAGGCAGCTGGTTAGCTAACTTAATGTTGCTAAATAAGAGTGTGCCATTGTGTTAGGCATGAACACTGCTTTCTTTTATTTTTTATTTTTTATTGTTTTGGTATGTACGTGTGCAAATAGGTGTATTGTGTGGCCACTGCTATATTTCACACATGTGCAAACATTAACAGTTATTAATAGCAGTAACATCAAACATTTTTGACACATTAGAAAAGAAAGCAGGTATTATTTTTTTTAAAGCAGTTGTTTGCTCTCTTTGGCAAGGCTTGTGCAAAGACATCTGAGTAGGTGCAGAAAAAAGTTCTCTTTCACCACAGTTACCCATACAACCTCAACAAGAGCCTCAGATGTGCCAGTTTCTTCTAACCACACACACGCACACACACACATATGGTTACACACCCTCTAGGCCACAAAATTTCATTTCAAACTAGAAAACAATAAACTAGATAACAGGTGAAAACACACTATTAGTCACTGTTGAACTTTATACGCAGTACACAGAAACAGCAGTAGTAACCGTTTATTAATGGCTGCACATTCAATGCACATTATCATGCTACCCTCAAATACTGTTCAATCTTTGGCATGTTCCATTTATCAGCCTCTCCTATCAGCCTGAGTGATAAATGCCAGACAATACATGCACAGGATGACTCAGGGACTGTGAGCTTGCAGAGACAATCTGCTTGAAAACGTTTCTCTCTCTTTATAACTAAATTAAATCAAAATGTGCAAATCAATGCAATAACATCATGAAATGTGATCAATAAATCAATCAATGAATGTTACTAATTAGAATATTTGTTTATTTTATTTATTTATGGCACCTGATGTGGAATCAATATATGAAAATATTAGTAGAAATAAAGACAGAACATCTATTCAGTTGTGTGCAAAAGTTTGCACACCCTGCACAAAATCTACTGCTTCTTGCATTATGTTTCACAGATTGCCACATACAGTATAATAAGTTATTAATGGTGAAAAAATCTAAATCTTTCTGAACGCGAACGTGGTTCAAGTGTCCCCTTATAACTGCATCTCCTTTCTGCAAAGATAGACCAACATTTGATTCCTTGGAATTATCTTTATCTGTTAGTCATTTCTAAAATGAAGGTCCTGGTATCTATCCATTCAAAAGCTATGGGGGTGCAAACTTTTGAAGGATGATGGCCATTTATATCCTTTTCTCTAAAGCCTCATTGAGTGAACTGAGGTCAGCGGCGAGAGCACAACGGAGTGGCCTCAGGCACTTTGTTTATGAACACGGAGAAGCTCCACAGGGGTCAGGATTTACAGGAATGCAGAGAAAGCAGACCTCAGATTGGTCAGTGTGCAGATTGTGGCATAAAGACAATTCTCAACATGTTCAGAAGTATGCATTTTTGAACCCTGCCTTTGAGGCTATACAGAAGACTTCTCAGCTAAAGGCGAAAACAAATCCAATCTTAGTGACTTGAGTCCTGCATTTGGCAAGTCCATTTCAGAATAAGTCCATTTCTATTATTATTATTATCATTTAGTGAAGGAGAAGAAGATTATGCCAGGTCATAAGTAACCAGAATTGAACACGTAATCTCAATCACTAATGCGCAGTGTTCATAATGGCATCATATTGGCAAAAAGCAAATTAAGAATTCGAGAAAGTGTGATTTGCTCATAAGGCTGCAAACTACACACCGTGCTGGAAAAGTGCAGTAGAACACCTGACTAGTCATTCTGAAAATGGACGATATGAGTACGTACTTTACGGGACTTTTCCTTTTCTTCCTTTACAAATAGAAAAAGGAAAGAGAGATTGAAATAAGATTATTCTATGTTTTGCTGTTCAGACACCAAGCTTACACCATCAGTATACAAGTGTAAAACATTCTTGGACTTTACCAAGAATGGCGTGGCAGGTGTGGCAAAGGTTCACTGCTGAATCATTTAAAAAAAAAAGCTACATTTGCATTCAGGCTGGCTGTCGTGATGTTTAGAACAAGGTGAGTCAGACAGTTGGGTTGAGTCAGAAATAGTATTTGCATTGCAATGAACTCTTTCATTTCAAGGGTTAATGCATTTGAACAACTCAAGGGGAGTATAGTTGAATTCTGTGAAGTACATGAATTATTTCATAGAATTTCAGACAATAAATTATAATCCCAACCTTATCAACTTTCTTATAATGCAAATTTGCAGGTGTACTTTAAATCTTTTGGTTAAAGTCTCATAAACATATGGGCAAAGATGTCTTTTAAAGATCTTTGTGCTTGCTTGTATGTGAAAAACCTAGATAAAGAGAGTCTGAAGTTGAGCCTAGGTCAAAGTTATGGCTAGTAAACAATTAGATGACCTTTAGTTACAGATCTACAGAACATCTGCCTTATCATATCTTCTCTATCTGCAGTGAGCCTACACAGCTGTAGTGATGTTATAAAGGGACACATTCCTCCCCTTAAAAGCACCAGGACTTAAGAGCAATTATCCCCTTATGGAACAGCATGAGAAACAAATCCTCTACCTGAATCAGACTGATGTGTCCAGACATGCATGCTCTCTCTATCTCTCGTTCTCTCTCTGTGTCTCATACACACACACACACACACACACACACACACACACACACGCTCTCCACTTAAACAATAACAACACACATGCTTAATGCAGTACACAGGAGGCTTTAAGACACACTTTAGCCCCAGGCCGAGGTCATACATGTGCAGGAGGTCTGTAAGCACCAGGCTGACAGCTCCATGAGAGGAGAATGAGGTTAGACTGAAGGGTGTCAGAAGGTCTTAGGTCATGGATCACAAGAGGTGGAGATTCACAGTATGACTTCACAACATCCTTCGCTTTTTCCACATACACAGGTCATTCGACCTCTCACCTAAAGCTGGCATGACGTCTCCTCCAGAAAAACACTCCTTTATCAGACTGATGGCAAATTGACTGCATTCTGATGGAGCGCCTCATACGTTCTTGCGCAATGCATGCCGTTGCCGAGTGACCAGTCTACGAGTGTTTTCTAAACACAGCCAGGCCCTGTAGAGAGAGAGAGAACCTGTAATGACTACATCTCGTGGGAAGGAGGGAGGAGAGGGGTGACGAACGAGAACCATGAGGTTGGCCCGAGCCTGGGCTTATGTCAGAGGTGCACTCCCCACTCCAGGTGGAGGAAACTTGAGCCCGCTTTCTCACACAGCAAAGCCGAGCCAAGTCACTTAATCAGGTTAAATCAGCCATACCCAAAACTCTCAGACAACTGTAACGGACAGCTCAAAGATAAAACCAGCCATCAACACGTGAGCCAGAAACACACACGTTTAAATGGATTCTGGCAAGGGATCATGCATGGACTGTTTCCCAGCTTTATATCGTAATCATATGGCTGTGAATTTTTTCCTGATGATTTCCTTCGACTTGTATTCAGCTGTTGACATCTTGAGTGACGAAGAGTTACAAAAAACTTGTTTAAATGTGTTTATACCATGGCACTCGTGAATTCTCGACTATGATTGGTTAGAAGGTGCTGATTCATATTCTATAGCAGCAAGCAGCTCTGACTATAGTGTAGCTGCAAAGTTTATATTAATGTGTTCGCTCTAATACATCACCGTTCCTATAGTTTCTAATGACTCTATCACAGGGATTAGAGAAAAACATGCAACTGTTCACATCATTAAGTTTTCTGTAAGGAAGGAGTCTCCAGTGTCAACACTTTGTAACTGTCAGTAAGTGTTCTGTAATGGGAAAGTCATCAGAAAAGAGAATTTTGCTCGTTCCAGTTTCTCATATAAGTTTTATAAACTTTATTAAAGAAATGATTGTTGGGAGCTAACGTGTTGCATGGACATTCCACAACACTGATTGTAACTATAAATGGATAAAAAGTGATTGTTGGTAAATTGCTGAGGTATATTGAGGTGGTGACAGTAACTTCACTTGGTGATCAGCGGCAACACACCACCCTGTCGTATTTTCCTAAAACCACACATCCTGTCCCTTCCCTTGTTTTATTCCTTACATACAAATCTGCTTAAGATGACTAAGCCCTTGATTGAAATCTTTTAATTAATGTTGTGCGCTGGATCCACTGCTGATAATTGTGTGTAACTTCTTTGAAACCCTTGAAGCTGTTTACTCTCAGCTGGGAGTGATATTCATTTTATTATACATACACATATGTGTATATCAGCTCTGTAAATACTACAATGTGTGTACAAAGATGTGTATAATTATTCCTAAAATATCCAAAGCATTTCAGAAGATTATGCCTTATCATGCTTTGAAGCTGTATTTTCTTTCTTTTTTTTTTTTCTTTCGACTCAAAATAGGTTATGGCTGCACCTACAATGCTGTGATCTATTCTCAAATTGGAATTTTTTCCAAGAACAACCCGCCTCTCCTTTGTGCTTTTATTTGCTTTTCTTTGCCTTTTTTGTGAGATGCAGAAAGCAACCGCCTCGACACAAAGCACCGTCAAACGGCTGAACATAACCCAGTGATTCATGGTTTCTAACTATAAGAGACAAACAACAAAATAATTTAGAAGCAAGTAACTCTTCATTTCATTTTCATGTACACTTCACTAGAGAAGAGAAATATTTCAAAATGTAGCACATAATATCTGTATATATATCTTAAGACCAGGGGAAACATTCCA
>CM074965.1:14823155-14871308 GCA_037577455.1 Pangasius macronema | reverse complement strand
CCCCACGACTGTGGAGTGTCTGTCATACAAGTCCCTACATACGTTGTTGCTACAGAAACAGTAACGTATTAGAACGAGTGCATTTATATGAACCCTGTAGCTGGAATTATTGTCAGAGCTGCTGTAATGAAGAAAATTCATCAGCAGTTTCTGTTCAGCACTGGTGTTGTGGTGTCGTAATTGGAATAAACGCTTCACATGCCAGTCTCATGGAGCGTAATTGGGAACATGAAAAACCGCTACGACCTTTAAATATGCTGTAGGTGTTGTGTGACCTTTTGATTCATAACACACCTTGTGAGGCCTCGAGTCGTTTGGGAATGTAGTGATGCAGCACATCATTAAAAGCCCATGGGCCTGAAAGTCTTGGCATCATGTACAAAGCACAAGGCGTACATATACCAGATAATTTACTATCCACAATGGCAACTTTTCAGCTGAAGTCTATCTAAAAACAGTTTATCCTGTGTATTGTATTTGTACAGGCTTGTCAGGTTGGTCCAAAGATGCAACCCCAAGTGTGTATAAATCACTGAGCTGTATGTTCGGCAAATGGCAACATGATGTAATGGGACCTAATCCCAGTCTTATGCAAGACAGCGAGAGAAACACTCCCTGGCTTGACTGAAAGGTGCCGTTGCTTTGTTGGCTTTCTTTTTCAGTTTGACTGAGTCCCAGGGCAAAACAGAGCAAGAACAGTACGTCCCTCAGCCTTCAGGTGTGCATAGTGAAAAAAAAAACAAAGTGAACGCCGTTCTTGTTCCAGAATTTTTCCACAAATATTTGAGGTGTACTGAAATTAGAACTGGACGCAAGCCAGGCCTTTGAATTCCAGCAAAGATGGCTGCACGTGCCAGCCACTCTCTGTTTTTCATTTCTCAACTATCCCACCCCCACTTTCTCTATTTTTCTTTGCAGAGCCCGCGAGTCTCAATGCTATCATTCTCTGATTCTGTGCGAATCTGGCCGCGTGTGTGCAGGAAATGGGACCAAACTGGCTTCCTGAGTGGCCCAGAGAGGAAACGCCGCAATAAGCAAGGGGTGTGTGTTTAAAAATAACCCGGTATAAAAGGCCCGGGCAGGAGCCCACTCGCTGTTAAACTCTCCCTAGCACTTTCCACTAGCACGTTGCTCACTCGCTCCAGCTCTTTCATTCTCCCGGCCTGGCTGAACGGCTATATCCAGCAGGTATGCCTTGTAAAACAAGAACAACTAACGTGTTGAAAAAGGAGAGGAGTGAAACCAGACCTCAAACTGGAAAAAACGCACAAATAGGATGCTCCGCAAGTGCACTCATAAGTACGGCCCACATAGCTTGAGCAGAAGGGGAACTTTGAAGGCTTTTGGTTTGTTTGAAGGCTTCTGATGTTTGTTGTTTTTATCACTAGGCCTTTTATTTGCTGTGAGACAAAAGCAAGAAGACAAAAAGACATATGTAATGAGACTCTTTGATGGGAGCCACGAGTTTGAGCATGTTTGAGCTCTCCTTAAAAAAAAACCTCTTGCCAGTTGCTGACGCTTTTGTTTGCGATATGAGTTATCCTGTAAGGCTGGTACAGAACATTTCGGTAATTAGTTCAGGCATGGAGAACGTGAACCTTAGAGACCTGGGGCATGACACACTCATACACACAGACATAACACATCTGCACAGTGACATGAAAAAAAAATGAAAGGAGTAGTGATGATAGAAGCTTACTATTAAAATTAGCCCACCAGGGAAATGCCTTCTGTTTCGTACATTCCACGTGCAAGAATGATGATGGTTGTAGGACTTGCTAAAAGATCACCACTTACATCCTCGTAAGCAGATGTTGAGGTATTACTGGAGACTGGAAACAAAATAGAAAGTGAACTGTTGGAATGTGTCCACTCAGTAACTTGATGATTTAGAAAAGCAAAGTGTGGAATACAGATATTTACTCCATAGCACTGATGAATTCTCAGTTCTGATTGGTCAGAAGGTGTCGGTTCGTTTTCTCTAACAGCAGCTCTGCTGACTGTAATTCATTCACAGCTTTACATCAGTGTGCTCGTTCTGATATGGTATCTTTTCTGTAGTAACAGTTCATAGGGACGTTTATAACGGACTCTTCACATAACCAAGGCTAACAACAAACAAAAACAGTGTTATTATGCAACAAAGAAACATACAATCGTTGATATGGTGACGCTGTCTGTAAGGAGATACAGCGATTTTTACCAGCGAGGTTTCTCCCACTGGAAAGTCTTCAGGACAGAAGAGTTTTCACTTGTAGGTTTTTTCTGTAACATGACAAGCTGGTTTTTTTTCTTATTAAAGTCAAAAGACAAAAAAAAAGGAAGCTGGTGAGGGAACAACTGTTTATAGCTGCTATAATGTAAAGTTCTATAATGTAAGTGTTCATTAATTAATAAAAAAATTTTAATTATTGACCAATTGCAGTGGTATAAGAGGAATTAAACACATTGGGATGTGCTGTTATTGGAAAGAAATCAACTTTGGGGTGGTAACAGTAAGCCCAAGCCGCTTCAGGTTGCATTACACAACCGCATGATTGATTATTTTCCTATAACACTGTTATTTCTTGCCGTATTGTCTCTCATCTCTCATTATTAGGCAGTGTGACCTCTTAGCTTTTTTGGCAATAGTTACATTTTGTTACACCATTCAGACTATTGTGCAAAGAAACACTGGGTTTGGGAAGCAGTTGCTCATCAGGCTTTGGCCCAGACTCAACACAACCCCAAAGATGCTCTGACATGTGAGTAACCGCTGTGTATTAATTCACATCTGAATCATCACAGACACAAAATTGGGAAAGCCTTCAGTCTGGCTTCAAGCAAGAGAGAGAGAGAGAGAGAAAGAGAGAGAGAGGACAAAGTAGGTATTTCTCCAAGTGAAACTGCATCAGTAAAAGTGAGACGGGCCGCGGTGAGCTAATGTTTTTCGACGGCTGTCGTGAAAACAGAGGCTGGTTTTGCAAACGGGACACTCTGTCCATCTGAGTTGAACACACAAACACAAGCTGGGGCATGGAAATTACAATGTGCATGCTTTACACTGAGGTCCCATAGAAACACACACGCACACACACACACACATGGTAGGTTGACACATTACATTGAAATGATGCCTGTTATGTGGCTGGGAGTGTATGGGGGTTGGCCATATTGAGCTTAAGCACACACGTCAGGCAGCGTGAAAGAATTTGTTGGCGTGCATGACGTGTGTTTATAATCGCTGTCATTTTATGCAGTGGAAAAAAAAGTACTCTAATGAAACGCTTTCTTTACGCGTCTTCGGGTTCCGTCATAAGTCATTTGTCTTAAAACATTACACTAGACTGTATGGGTCGCTTTGATTTTCAGACGCATACACTACTGAGATGAGACAGAGACGCAAGGATTCTTGGTACTCACACACTTTTACGTTCAGTCATTTAGTCACACACTCAAACCAAAAGAACTTCAAGAAACTGTAAGGATTCATAACTCATCAGAGGTGTTAGACATGAACACTGGTTTACGTTAGTGTTAGTGTTAGTGTTGAGCCAGGTTCAAACTTAAGCACTTAAACAAGAGAACACACACACACACTCACACACACACTTCTCATTCCACACATTGCGCCTGCTCAGAAATAAAGGGTATACCTGTAACTGTACCTTTCTTACACAGGTGCACAGAGTGTACACTTAACAATTAATAATGGTCCAATTACAAAAAGATGTACACTTGAGCACAAAGGAAATAAAGGACACTAATCTGCTAAATGGTGCCTTTTCTTGTCACACCTTTTGTACCTTTAGTGTGTACGCAATGTCCACGTTTCCATGTGACTGATACATACTAAACGTACAAAAGATGCATCTTTAAAGAGTACCACTGAGATACAGGCGAATGTACAGTGCAGTACTATAGTTTCTGAGTGTGTGCATCATATAAACGAGAATGAGAACCTACCTGGCTATATAGACTAATCCTATATAAATATCACTGTGATATAATATGGATCATGGTGCTATAACATGTGGCACTTCTTACACTCTTAGAAATAAGGGCACTGCACTGTACTGTGCCTTGTTGCTGGAGTGGTACCATGATAGCTACATTTACCGTTTTTAGCTTTTACCTGGAAATGTGAATGTACTCTCCTGGGAGAGAAAAATGGGCCAAGCCCAAAATGGCAAATATTAAACTTTTAAAGGTCTTCACAACAAATCATCGTCCAGAAAATGTGCAAGAATGAAGCACTGGGAAATGCAGTGAACTGTTTGTTTGGGGAAAAGCTAGAAACAGGGAAAGTCACGTATATAGTCTTCTTTGTGTATAGCTCTTACGCAAAGGTAAAATCGTGCTAATGATTAAAATGTTTGATGTAAAATTCAACATGAACAAAGTTTTACAAAAATCTCTTCTGGGATTTTTTTTTTTTAAAAGATTATTATTAATAATTATTATTTGGTGATATATGATATATATATCACACCCCAAGCGAAAAGCTATGCCATGCTAAGTTCCTTTATTTATCTGTTTAATTCTTGCAAATATTCTGACCAATGATTTTTTATTTATTTATTTTATTTTCCAAGAAGTGTAGTATACCATTAAAGGTATAACTGACTTTAAGGACCACTTAAGTACTTTTAAAACTTGCCTTTAAAAAAAGGCTAATTAAAGGTATAGCACATGCACCTTACAAAAAACAAACAAACAAATAAACTAAAGGTACAGACGATGAGAAGATGTACTCTTGAGACAGGGAAAGATCTCCTCCGAGCAGGTGTGAAAAAGTGCCATCAGTCCTGGTTTTGGTATCTATCACTCTATCACTCTATCACTTAATAATGTATGTAAATTAGCTGCATAACATGACTAGATGTTTATTTTATGCAAATGCTTCCCACTAGACCTATCCATCAACCTATCGTTTTCATGTCACCACTGTGAGAAAGCACGTGACATGATAAAAGTCTGTAGTGAGGGATATTTACTGACCAGACCAGCCCCTCCCCCCTCCTCCAGCCCCTCCCCCCCACCAACTCCCCCAGCCCCAGGACTCGTCATTAGCGAAACTTAATGGCTCCGTAAACAATGCGAATAAATCGCAGCGCCGATCGGCGCGTCGTCCGACCTGAATGCGCCGCTTCATTTGCACGTGAATGGCGCGCGACGTGAGCGCCGAGCGCGCGGCCGAGAGGGGAGACACGAGCGGCGCCCGAGTTTAGACAAACCTGCTGCGCGGACACAAAAACACCCGCGAGCGCGCGCGTGCACGCGCGCCGTAATCATGACGCTTTGTGCGGAGCTGCGCGCGGGCGAGGACGGCTCCACTCACGCCACGCGCACTTTGCACCAGGATCGGCTGCTGCACATGACTGAAGCAGTTTAAAAAATAATAATAAACAAATAAATAATCAGCGTTTTCATTTTAAATAAACAAATGCCATTCTTCACTTACTGTGTCCAATCACACTGTTGTGCACTGTCACTGCCATTAATCTGACATCACGTGTGTTTGACTATTAATAATAATAATAAAAAAATGCACGTGACCCATACAGCCAGGTGCTATAGAAATGGAGATTATTATTATTATTATTATTATTATTATTATTATTATTATTATTATTATTGCATTAAAAAGCAGTCATTGTTACTGTATATTACTTATATACACCTTTCTGAGTTACTGGTAACTAAAATAAAACTAACAATAACACACCACCTGCTGCTTTAACACAACAGGTGATGTTCACTGTGTTTAAATGTTCCTCAAGGTCCTCTAGCTAAAGACACACACACACACACACACACACACACACACACACACACACACAAACTTTTTAAAAAAAAATGAAAGAAAAAATGTCACTGTTTCATTTGTTTTCTTTAAAAAGGTACAGAGCTGAAGCGGTTTTGGCTGAAGGGTGAGTCTTGGATCAGTGAAGTCTTTTATAGCCAGTTATCGACAAACTAGCAAAGAAAAATAATAGGAGAAAAACAAACAAACAAAATAACATCTTGTGGTTGGCTGTTTCTTTTTTCATCAGAATGTGTCGCTTTGTGTCTCTAAATTACACCCCAGACTGCTTCTGTAAGTACACTATTTCAGCTATTTATGTTGCAGTCACTTTTATGGTTTTTTGGTGCCATCCTTTAACAACTGTAACTCATCAACATGAACATGAAATGTTACTCTTTCCAAATGAATGCTGCACGACGTAGAAGTCACGAAATGATCCACCAAAATATCACAAATCATATCAAATTGATCCCTGGCTGTTTTATTTTACCTCCCAGTGTGATTAAAGGTATTCAAATCTGGCAACTGTAAGTGACTTGACCGGTGCGCATGCGCGCTGCAAATCAAGCAGCCCGGGGAGTTCCGCCCCTTCGTGACGTCACGGCCTCGCGAGCAGCTAAATGCGAGTATGAGCGCAGGCAGAGGGAGAGAGTGTGTGCGTTTTAGTCAGAGTAAGTGGAGAGAGAGAGAGCGCCACTCGATCTGCTCTTTTATACCGGCTATTTTTGGGCGCTCTACCTCCATCCTGAACGCCGTTTCCTCCGCTCGCACAATTGGTCCAGCAGCGGGGTTTATAAGGGAGGAGGGTTTTACCTGCCACACACTCGCTGCCCGCTCAGGACGCTGGAGCAGCTCAGCTTTATGGGAAAGAAAACGAACTCTGGATCAGACGTGTGTTAACAGTTTTTGACGAGGAGAGCGGTATATTTTACGCTCTCACAAAAAAGAGGGTTTTTTTGTTTAAAGTATAACTTTGACGTTTTGGAAAATGGCTTTACCTGGGACCATTTTGCCTTCCATTTCTACATTCGCAGGACAGAAGGAGAAACTTTGGGAAAGTGTAAGTAACAGTTGTGTTTTACGCATTTTGTTTGCGCATTTTACGCCAAACTCTGCATTAAAGTTGCTAGCAAAGTTAAAAGCACTGTTAGCTATTCAGTAAGATAATCTTAACATTAAATGCATTTTTTTTTTTTTTTTTTTGCAGAGGTGGATTGGAGAAGTGGAGAAACCGCTGGCGTGCGCGGTACCGAGCGTGGATGGGTTCCGTGCCAGAAAGGACGACGAGGATCTGAGCGATTTCTTGGATCTGGAGTTTATTCTGGCCAACACGACCGGTCCAGAGAGCGTGATGGGACCAGTGGACTATAATTCAACAGTGGAGCATTGCAACATGTACCAGACAGGGAGCGCGTACGTGCCGCCTCCACCGCCGTACTCCCACAGCCTAGTGGCGGAACTGTTGCACTCCGAAGCGGACACCACGTACGGCATGAGCACAACCACCACCACCAGCAGCAGCAGCAACAGCATCGGGATTCAGGGCCGGTTCGTGGTGAACTCCGCGCCTTTCCCGAGGCAGGACTTCGTCGAGGGGATCAAAGTTGAGCCGTGCGCGGACGGCTACGGTCCCGTGCTCGGCATGGTGCCACAGAGCTGCCACCGGATCAAGCAGGAGGGCAACGTATCTTGCGCGATGCCCTTTGACCAGCCGAGGCTCGCCGTCTCTCCGCAAGCAGCGGGGAACATGACGCCGCCGCTCAGCCCGGACGACCAGGCGCGTTGTCACACGCAGATCTGCCGCGCCACTTTCCCGCAGAACGGCTACTACGCAAGCCACGCGCCTCTACCGCAGCAGCAGCAGCAGCAACACCAGCATCAGCAGGTGCCGCTGGCCTACGCGGGAGCGCGCGCATACGCGGGCATGTTCGATGACGGCCTCGGTATGGTGCAGCCCGGTGCGCCGCGCGCGCTCCTCACTCCGCCGTCCTCACCGCTCGACCTGCTCGAGTCCAAGCCGAAGCGGGGGCGACGCACCTGGCCGAGGAAGCGCGCGGCCACGCACACCTGCACGTTCGCTGGATGCGGCAAGACGTACACCAAGAGCTCGCACCTCAAGGCGCATCACCGAACTCACACCGGTGAGAGGATATTTTTTAAACTCTGTGATTCACTTAAATAATAAAATCTGATTATTTGAGACAAATCATGCACAGGAAAGATGCAAAGCCGTACTGACACACTAGATTCATTTTTTTTGCCTAATGTTTTTAGAGTTAACATGAAAAGTTTGCGCATGCGCTAACTACTGTAAGAACTCAACAGTGAGTTCTTTTTTGTACTTTACACGTGTTAAGAAGCGATTCGTACTGAACTAACATCTTTTTTCCTCCATCCTATCAGGTGAGAAGCCGTACCACTGCAACTGGGAAGGCTGCGGCTGGAAGTTTGCCCGCTCCGACGAGCTCACACGTCACTTCCGCAAGCACACCGGCCACCGACCCTTCCAGTGCCACCTGTGCGAGCGCGCCTTCTCCCGCTCCGACCATCTGGCGCTGCACATGAAGAGGCACATGTGAGACACACACGAGACAAACGGCAAAGAAGCCAAAGCCTTATTACTGCCTTATTTAAGTCCTTTGTACAAGACCAAAAGACTGTTGTTTTTTTGGTTTGTTTTGTTTTTGGGTCGATAAAGATTTATAATGTTCTTTATACTTTTGTAACAATGTAGCTGGTACTACGTGGGATTTATAGAGCAGGCAGTTAAACGCTGCATAAGTGTTTTGGGGACAAACAGCAACCTGCAGGGCTGGTCCTATAATATATAAAATCTCTATATCTCTATATATAGCTCTGTTGAAACTGGAAACAGTGTGTAAGTTTAACACGGTGCCTTTATAGTGCTGAATTTAGCATGCATGCTGTGCTGCCAGGAATGTGCACAATGTGACATCCTGAAATCATGCGTGATGACAATGACAACGTTTTCCTCTTGAAACTGCCTTCAAATTGTTCTAAGGACCAGAACTGTGCGTTCACTCAAGTTTGATACATTCTCAGCCATTTGGGTTTTCACGGAAGTAAGATATTTTCTAGATATTGTATCACGAAGGTACAATAACCTGTTCAAGCCCCATTGTACACTAGCACATACACCAGGGCTAGACGCTCTGCATCATTATTATTTTTTTTTTTTAAAGAATGTGTACATAAGTTTTATATTGTAAGTATTGTATTTATTGTACATATTAAACTAAATTTGAATATATTCCTGGCGCCATGTGCATCTTTGTCAATTTCTTTTTCTTCTACTTGTCCCTCGTCTTAGAAGAAGACAACTCACATATTTAAGCTCAGCCTCTTATTATGGGCTGCTTTGATGTTGCTTTGGAGTCCCCAGAAACTCTGCGGCACACAAGCTCATTACTGGTAACCATGCGCCCTTAACACGGCATTTGGTTAAGGCAAGGGTACCAAGCTGCTATTCCTGAACCCCCACTCAGGCTTATGGAATTGAGTATTATAGTTTAGGCCAAGATGCTTTCCAGCTGCTGCGAGACGAGGCCCGCAGCCTGTGGCTTTCGCCTATAAATACAAACATTACATTTACATAATTACAGAGAGAGAATTTAGATATGTCTGGACGGAGGGGCGCTGGGCTCCGTGCTGAAGATCCAGAAGTGCAGGAATAAAGCTTAAAGATGGCACATTTACACGAGGTTTTGATGGCAGCTTGTCGAAACAAGACGTCTGATAATGAAACTGCTGATGTGATTCAAAATTCAGTCAAAATTAGTCCTGAGAGCACATGTTTGTGGACATCCACTTCTAAGCCTTCATAAGCTTAATGATAGCTGAGCAACCAAAACATTACTGAGTGGAGAAACTTTAAAAAGAATGGCGCAAATTCCCGACAAAAAAAAAAGAGCATGTATCCAGTTAGTCTGAACACCAGGAGTTTTGGGTGAGTGAAATTAAAGTAGAGTTTACTGACAATTTCCACCATTCTGCTCATGTGAAACGTGATATGGTCATGTTCAGTTCTGGTGTGCAAAATTTCTCATACAGGGGGGAAAAAAAAGAAGAAATGCAAGCCAGGCTATTAATAGCAAACTGGTGAGGTGTAAAAGTAGAAGTCTCATTTCACTTTTTTTGTTCTGAGGATAGTAACTTCTACTATCAGGACATGCATGAACAGCAATACAAGATTCTCATTTTCAAGGCTTTCTATATCTTCACACGTGTTTAAATAGCCCCGAAAATGCTGTTAATGTGAGTTTCAGGATTAATGTAGGCTTGGGTTGGAGCCACACACACACACACACACACACACACACACACACACACACAATCACCTTGTTTTATAATTAAGATATTAACTCAACCTTTTTGTTTCTAGAAAGAACCCAAAAGGAAACACAGAAGAAAAAAAGTGGAGCCACACACACACACACACACACACACACACACACACACAATCACCTTGTTTTATAATTAAGATATTAACTCAACCTTTTTGTTTCTAGAAAGAACCCAAAAGGAAACACAGAAGAAAAAAAGTGGAGCCACACACACACACACACACACACACACACACACAATCACCTTGTTTTATAATTAAGATATTAACTCAAGTTTCTAGAACCCAAAAGGAAACACAGAAGAAAAAAAAGTTGACCTAATCATCAAGTCCCAAAGCTAATAAACAACTCTTGTTGCAAACAATGTCCAAATGGAGCTGTAAATGCAACAGGTTGGCCCCTGACAGCCATCATGAATGCATTCAGAAAAGAAAAACAAAACAAAAAAAAACCCACAAACCTTTTTTTTTTCAGGAATCTCAGAAGGCAGCCTCTTATTAACCCACTTGACACTGGACACACTGCGGCTAAATCTAAAAACGAGACAAGAATGTGGCTGAGCACGCCTGACGAGAAGTCTTTTAAAATGAACCACACATGTGGACGCTTAGAAAAAAAGAGGCATCATTGAACGAATAACAGGAATGAGAAACGAATTCCTGCCCTGTGTTTCAATGTCACCTGAGCCTTACCCGGCCTCTTACTTCTTTCTCAACTCCGAATCTTCAATTCAAGCCCCTTGTGAAGCGTTTTGTAAATATAATAGTGCACCAAGGAATGTCCTGTTATTTCAAATGGCTGTAATTGACCAAAACCCACAAATGTATCCAGCTGCTGAAGTTTTTTTTTTCACACTTGGATCGAAATCTTGCATTTCATTTGCAACCTGTTGAGTCTAAAGCTTAAAAAAGTGGTCAGAAGCATTTAAGGTGGTTTTGTGGAGCGTTTCAAATAAACAAGCTTTGAGCAAATGGAAACGAAATGAAGCATGAGAGTTTGACTCTGTAATAGGACAAAGGAAGTTTCTTAATAGGGAGATTGCATTAGACACATAAAATACGAACAGGAACATAGTGTGAAACGCAAAAAACACACACTTGCTGCACATCTCTGCTTGCAGTCTATACTACAGATTCACAGGCGTGGACAAATCAGTGGCCTGTGTGCTGAGACAAGCAGATTCACCTTCCAGGATATCGTTGTTTGTTTGTTTGTTTGTTTGTTTGTTTGTTTGTTTGTAAAATTTGTAGTTACTTGACTTTTTTCCACATGAGCTGCTGAGATGACATGGTGAGTATTTTTTAACATGGTGTGGCCATGAATCAGTATATTAAGGTGAAAAGTTTCCCATCAAAGTTTTTACCTTCTTTTTTTTTTAACAATTAAATTACGTTACACTTCATTCCTGGAATGCCGCCTAAAACCTGTCACTGGTGCCATGACATATGCCATTAACCTGCATCACCTCAAGCAAATTCTCAAAGAGACTAGACTTTTTTGAACATTCCAACCAAATAACTAACTGGAGAGCACGTAGTAGCGTGACGTTCACATAGCATATTAAAGGCGTGGGCTTTGTGTTCAAGACTTTGGTATTTTGGGGCCACAACATAAAAATTAATGGCTTCAAAATACTTCGTTTGGCTTGTGACTACAATATATTAATTTGCCTTTTCACAAATAAGCAACATGTCACCTCAGTGGGCTTCATGCCTGATCAAACAGACAAGCGAAAAGATCTCTATTACCTACGTACTTTTACAAAACAAATTTTTTTTTCATTTTCTCCCCAATTTAGTCACCTGCCAATTCAGCCAGCTCTCGCCATCATCCAACAGCTACCATGAGGGAGGGTGAAGGCTAACACGTGCTTCGACGTGAATCTAGCCATCCACATTTTCTGCTGCTCCTGCTGCGTCACATGGCAGTGTAACACACTCAGCAAAGTGCTGACCGCCCTCTTCTGCGTTCACGAGCTCACAGATGCCCATGATTGGCTAGTGTTGCTGTGATTGACAAGCGAGAGTGAGAATGCCATCCCTCCCACCTGAAGAGCGTGGAAATGTTCATAACACGTAACACGCTCCAATCACTTCATAAACATGCCACTCTTTTTCAAATCCTGCCACGTGCTGCGTTACACACATGAACTGCTGACGTGATTCGGCTGTAGTTAGGAACTCATTTTACTAGCTGTGTTATAATTAGGTGGAACGGCTAATCATACCGCTAATCTTTCCAGAATCAAAAATATGTAAGGATGACGACGTTCGGCTGGCTTCCACAAACAATACGACGTAACTGCAGAGCAAACTGACATCGTGCTTTTCTCTGACCATGTCGTACACATGGCAGCTGAACAACCTCAAACACACTACACAACCAAGCCTGTGATCCTTACCAGCGAGGCACACCCAAGCCGATTCATTCCAAGATGGGTGACTTTGAGGAGCGGCCATCTTCTTCCTGCGTTCAGGGAAAATTGTCCTGAAAATTTAAAGGCGCCCCCTGCAGCACTGGCGCATGCACTCGTACGCGACAACCAATGCTAAACGCTGCAGAGAGTATGGAAGCTTGCACAACCCTGGAAGTTTGCAGATGTTGTTTTTGCATTAAATATGATGTGCACAACACAGTCACCTTGTATGTAAACACTTTTCGAGGTAAAATATAGATGTTAGCCAGACTCAAAAACATATTTACATGCAAGAATAGCACAGAACATAGCCAAAATGTTAGGCAATGACAGTGCATTTTTGTTGAGAATGCAAACACGAGATTTTATCAAGTGAGGATAAGGACTACATAAAGACTACAGAAACACTACATAAAGACTACATAGGTTAATTAGGTTATTGGGCAAACATAGCATGGAACTGGGCAAGCACATGCGTCTTTAATTCCAGATTACAGTTAGTAACATTGCCAGTAAAGTGTGCAAAGTCTTTAGATAAGCTCCATCTGGAACCGGTTATTTTTTTCTTTTCTGATTATATGTGATGTTACAGTTACAATGTGGTCCATGACCTACTTGAGTCAGGGAGAAATCTATGGGGAAATCTGATGAAACTGAAAATACACCTTTAACAATATGATTAATCACACACACACACACAGTACAGCTCAATGAATGACTGAGGCTGAGGTGGCAGAAATTACTAGAGATTAGTCTAAGGCATGAAGAAACTCACGTTTCATGCTTTATCATGGTGACTTAAACTCAGAACAAAACCTCATCTAAACGTCTTTCTTTTCTGTCAGGGATCTCACTAAGAGATGTGTGATTAATGCTGAGGGCTACATTTATGACTTTCACACGTTAACAAAGCGTGCAGAGAATTTCACTTCAGCAGCAGAAATCTGAATAACAGACTCGAAATGCTGATTAGTGACAGAATATGTTCATTTGTGAAATATTTTTTGAGCAAGAGAAAGGAGCATTTCAGGTGTGTGGGACACCTAAACCAACACTCTGTAATCCGGAAGGAATCTGCAATCTGCAAGGTATTTGACTTCATTAGAAATAAATCTCACAGATTTCACATGTTATTTGAGTTTAATGTCAAAGTTAAGCAAATAAAATCTCCATCGATTCCATCATTTTTGAACATCTGCAAATCCAAATAAGCAGAACAATCACACGTGTCTAACAATCAGGTCTGCTAAACAAAATATAAATATCTGTCTCACATACACAGTTGATATATAGAAACTGGAAATATTATAACGGTAGTGTTTGACAAACACAATAAATATATTAGAACATAAAGAAATAACACCATGTACAGTATAAGGCCGTAAGAAAACCTTCTGGAAAGCGTTAGAAAGCAATCATCAGGACTTCAGGTTCACCGCAATTTCAGGTCAAACTAAAGTCATAATCATACAGTATTTCACCATCAGCACAAAGCGACCCTTCCATAAACAAACGGAAAAACTGCACCGTCGATGCTGTGTACTCGTAAAGGCCAAAAATTAAATCACACGCTCTTAAAACTAAACAAAACCGTCATGCTTGGAGTAGGATTAGTGAGTTTATGTGCTGATACTTGGTCTGAAGTTTGTAATAAAAAGCAATTTAATCACAGAATAAGTATTAATGATGTATGAGGTTTGTTAGCTGCTTCCAAACTGTGCTAGCGACATGATCTTTAATGATGTCCCCATGATCCGACCCTACATTCACTTACGCACGCGACAGCTGAACGTTAAATTTCCACGTAAACGGCGTGGATGTGATTTTCAGTGACATTTGAGTGACATGTTCTCAGTTCTATTCTCTCAATTAGCCATGACACGGTAAAGCGACAAATCGAGACGACTGGCTCGAATAATTTCTCAGCAATCCAGTGGCGCATGAGGTCCAACATTTCACCAGTATACAGCTCACCGCTCACACCTTTACTTCCTACATGCAATCGGTGCTTGAGGCACCAAAGTAGGAGGAAGAAGGTTCATACAGAAGGTTCATACCTTATAGCCTCTCGTTAAATGTGCATAGAGACATTATGAAGAAGAATGAAGCTTGGAAGGAAGCAGCAGAGATTGTCGGTGCATCTGATGAGTGTATGTGGCGTATACAGTTAGCATGCTTTGCTAATCTGTTGCTAAGCTAGTATGAAACCTAGCATGTAACATGTAAATCAAACTTAAATATATTTCCAACAAAAGTCATGTGTGCACCTTGTATACTGGGCTGTCAGCTATACATTTTTCGCTACTCCCATTTGTCATTGAATTAAAAAAAATAACTGCTGGACGATGCATGCCCACAAGCGACTTAGCGATCACTAAACGCCCAGAAGAGACAAACTACAAGCGACATGACTGATTTGTGTGAATTTGAGGTTGAAGGTTAGAATCACTGCTTTGTACTTCAGTGACTCGTCGTTTTTTTTTTGTCTTTATATGAAAAAAGCTACAGTTTTAAATAAGACTTTAATGATCCATTCAACATTTCATCGTACACAGCCAGTGACCTTTGAGCGGAGTACTGGATTGTATTTTTAACAAAAAAGTACTAACTGTGTAGTGAAATAAACACATTTGACATGTATTTGTCATTCGTATGGTTATGGAGTCGGTATGTAACATTCTTTGGAGAGTATTTGGTTTAAATGATGCGCTGTTTTACTAATAAAGTTCCTTAACAAAAAGTAGAATAAAACAGGCACCTGCTAGAGAAGGTACCGATCCATGTGTGTGTAAAAGGCTCCTACAATAGAAAACAATAAATACAGTGCATTTAGGTGCATTTTATACACTTCCTACTAAAAGCACCAACGCGAACAGAGCAGAGGAAGAGTCTTTTAAAATCAAGCCTACTAATGGTGGCACTTTCTCTTCTGCCAGTGGTGTATGTGGAAGAGATCAGTGCCCAGAACCAGTACAGGGGAAAAAAAAAACTGCCTGAAGCATGTTTAAATGATATAAAATAAGTGTCTAGGTTTAGCTCATATAACCTTTGGTCAATTGTTCATTATAGTTTTGTTTCAAGGCACGGCGCAATGCGTTTTAATTAGGACCTGGGAAGCACCCATTAGAGATTTGGTTCGCCTGTGTGTACGGCAGCGTAGGATAGAGTGCAATTTTAGCAGCAGAGAAAACAACTGAGTTATGTGAGCCTCAAAGCTCAGGGGAATGCTCGACAGTGAGAATTTCAATGGACCCTGTGTTCTGTTGTTTTTACCCTCGGAGGAAGCGGTATTTAGGAAGGCTACGGTGCAGAGTCGGGCTCTGGACAAGGCACTGTGGACTGGCCTCACGTTCTGGACATGTCGACCCGGCTGAGAGCGAGAGCCAGCTCCAGATCCTGCTGTTCCTGAAGGCGGAGCCTCCTCATGCGCTCCTCCTCCCTCTTACTCTCTCGCTTGGCCCACTCCAGCTGTTCCACTTCATTTCCGTACTAAAAGAGAGCGAGAGACAGACAGAGGCTTGCATCGGACCCGACAAGAGAAACACAGTACACGCACACACACACACACACAAATCAAACACACATGCATACATGGCAATGGATGGATAGATCTAACTGATCAGTTCAAAACAATGAATCACTTTAAAAATATATATATATATATTTATACCACAGCACTGTTGAATTCTTGAATCTGGTTGGTCAAAAGGTGTTTTTGACAACAGTTGCAAGGTTTATATTAATGCATTCTAATACATTTCTTTAGTAACAGCTTATTTGTATGGCGGACGTTCCACGCAACCTAAGGCTAAATATGAATGGATTAAATAATGTGCTGATCTAATAAAGAAAAACATAATCGTTGATATGGTGAAGTATTCACCAGGAGTCTCCAGTCTCAGCACTTTCTAACAGTCTGTAAAGTCTTCAGGACAGATGACTTTGCGCTTTGCATTTTCTCAGTAACATAAAAAGCTGCACTTTTATCTCATTAACTTCAAGAAAGGAAAGAAACAGAGACGGGTAAGGGACCGAATAGTGGCAGTTTCTTCAGCGTAAGTTATAACAGGAGCTAACTTGTCTTGTGGAAGTTCCACAACATTAAATGTAACTATTGGTTAAAAGGAACAATGTTGTTCATTAATAAATTAAAAATTGACAAATTGCTGTGGTATAAGAGGAATAAAACACTTCAGGACATGCTGTTATTGGAAAAGGATCAACTCCAGGATGGTAACGGGGTTAACGCATCACACCACCGCAGCGCTGATTATTTTCCGATAACAGCATGCCCTGTCAGCTTTTATTCCTCGGGACGTGGCTGATGGAGGCGTTTCATTTACGATGGAGAAGTGATTCCTTTACACAACTCGACAATCAGACATGCTCAGCTGTGCTACCACCCAAACACAAGCCCCGTGCAAAGCAATCGCTTAAATCTCATAACGTCACCCACGTTCCTCGCTCTTTCTGAGTACGCTGAGAGGGCTGTCACGTGATTTGTACGTTTCCAAAATGTAACCATACTCACTGCTGTAGCTCAGCATTAGTGCTTACATTTTGGGATGGACAAACTCAGGTTATTGCTATAAATTAATGGCATAACGATCAAGACGTACATAAAATACCTCAACTGGCTTGAAGTTTTTACTCAAAAGCAGTCGAGGATTCGAGTCATGAGATCACTGTAGTTACAAAGATATGGTGCCCTTTTGTCACACTGAACTCTTCGTAACTAAAATAAAACGCAAAATTACACTGTTGGGATAAATCTAATAAACTATAAATTAATATATAAATGTATTACTCAATATAAACAATATAGAGGCATGATTCCATATATATATATATAAATATAAAACGCTTGCAATTACAGTTTCTCACTGCACAAATGAATGACTAGTGAAGTGACCAATGAGAAATATGATGCACCTAATCCCCAACTCACAGCATTAGAGACAGAGCTTCATTACAGTCACGTGTGTTTTAGCTTTTTTCCCCCCGATTCACTCAGCTATACTAAAAAAGTTATCAGGAGTTTACACGTGTCTACTATTTGAATACACTGCTACACATATATTTATTCAAAATACAGTTTGCATTGCTGTGTATGAGGTTAAAGGTCATACACCTTTTTTTTTCTGTGTGAAGGCCAAATAAATCTGTTCTCACGTTTGAGACGAAGCAGATTTTGCGTGTGTTTGTCGGGTGGAGTAGGTGCTCGCTGTGGTTAACACTCAAGCATACAGAGAGCTGGCTTGTGGTCACCAAATCCTTGTGCTGACTTACCTTTAAATGTTCAGGGCCTGAGAGAGGGACACATTATAACAGTTCTAGAGTAGTCTTAAATTAAAAATAAAGATATAACCAAAAAACACCACAAACAAGCTCATGCCACACAGACGGACGCCATGAACAAACACCACTTGCACAGCAAACGCATGCAAGGTCTTTATAAAGTAAAATAATGGCATGCAGAAGCTGTAGCTAAGCACTAAATGCACTAATACGGTAATTTTACACTGTACGGATAAATCGCGCCGGCGTATTTTAGACTTACCTTCACAGTAGATGTAAGATTTACTACAGAATAAAATCATATCATTACTGAAAATTGTAATTAAATCTTAAAGTAGGTTTAACATCTAAAAAAATGGAGATGAAATGAATTAAATAGCTAGTGAATTTAACAGCTAGTGTAGTTTTTAAAGCCAGAATCTGCAAGCAGGCAGGAGCTGCATTATCAAACACACGAGGGCTTGCAATTTGGTGTTTGAAACTTGGGTCAGGATGAGTGGGAGGTTTAACTATTGCACTTCCTGTTTTCACACAGAGGTTAAAAAGTTAAACTCTCACATTAAAGACCCGTACTTCGGACATACGGTCGATACATATACTAGATCTAGAATTTTGTTGTCTGTGAATTCTACTTATTTCCGTCCTATGTGCACTCAGAGTAACAGTATGATTCTCTTATTTCTTGTAACCGGGGTTTAAAAGGAAACCTCCACCCTGAAAAACATGAAATGTGTTTACATTGAAATATTATAATGTGATGTGTGTAGTGACTCTGGTGCTAGTCTATTGGTTTGCTCCTGTGTGTGGCACACACAAGCTTGCAAGGTTTTGCTGCTAGTTCCTACAAACAAAAGAGCAAGAGCTCCATTTTAACGAGAAATCCAATATAGAAGTTTGGTGCAGAACGCAACACGTTAATATGACGAAGTCGGGCTGAGTTACAGCAGAGGCTCTGCTCAGCTAGTTAGCGGTGATACGTGATGATGAGCGCGATGCTGTTGATGGTGGCGTTAGCATGAAATTTGAAGCTTTGGATGCTGATCTGTTTTTCGTGCAGGTTTGAGGAGGTGAGAGAGCCGGACAGAGTGCTGCTGCATCGCTCTATTTAGGTAGAATCCTATTGGCAACAATGTCAGAATTGTGGGTAATGTCAACAAACCAAACTGAAAATAAACTAATGTAAGAAGTATAAACAAAAATGTCAACTGCAAATTAGATTATAAATTAAATCTTGAACTGTAAATGTTAAATACGCAGACTTCAGGGCAGACCTTCCCTTTAAAGTTCACCTCCTAATCTTACCAAGTGTCACATGACTGTTACTCTTTACTTACCTAAGTATACTTACTGCAACGTTCGTTTCCGTTCGTTTCAGTCCGACACACAAGACTGGGCTGGATGCGCGGGTGAGGAACACAATAAGTAATACAGGACGGTTAGGACCAGCAGGGTCTACAGGTCTCAGATACTGCTGGCTATCCATCTAGACATGGATGGTTGACGAAGGGGAGGAAGCATGCTGGGACTAGCGATATGATGAAAGACAAAATGACAACATGGCTGCAGTTAAGGATGAACAATACAATACAACATAAATAAAAACATAATGCAACAGAAAGCAGCACAACGGACACAGATACAGGACGTGCTGGCATGCCTGCGGAGACACTCGCTGCTGGCTAAGCTGGACGCACCGGCAAGGGTTAACTAGACTCGACTTACGGCTCTAAGGTCTGCAAGAGCAAGAGAGTCTGTTAAGGCGGATCTACTGGACTGCGACGAGGAGAGAGTGTCCTCGCACGGCTTCGCAAAGCGGGGAACACCGCGCGTTTGTCTATGAGCAGCAACTCCGGCATGAGTTCCTGCTGAACTTGTGCCTAAAACAGTTCAGAAAGGGCATCGGTTAGAAAAAATAGTGTTTAAAAATCACTGTTCATATGTTCTATACGACTACCTGACCCCTGAGCAAAGAGCAGCAATGAAATCAGGCCGTGGAGCTTTAGATAGGGCTGACTTGCGGTGTACCAAAACCAGAGCAACGGTTTCATTTCTGCAAATTCAAGCCACCTTTCAAAACCAATTACAACGCCTGTAAGCCGTTACAACAACTGTTGACAAACACAACACAAGATTGTTGAGCCATAGGCTTTGTAGTACACAGTCCTCTGCAGCTCTGGAGATTCGATTCAACTCTGTAGATGCTGATGCCTCAAAAACATTGCTGAGGAACCAGGCTGCTGATGCGGTTTGTGAAAAATAAAGCATTACTATCTATGATCACCCATGTGCCACACTCTGAGTGCAAAAGGTCACACAGCAGCTGCTCAGAGCAAGTGAAAGACTGGTTTTGGGCTTCCTCTGTTTTTCTCACAGGCAAGGCACAACAAGTAAAAGAAGGGAGTCATTTACTGAAAGTTGCAGAGGAAACAGAAAGCAGCAAGAGAGAGAAGTGAGCAGAAACTGGCATGAGTGATTTTAGCCACCCATGAAAACCTCAGGGGTGAAGTGTCAGAGACTACGGAAGTTGACACGACGGAGCACAAACAAAGTTAGAGTATTACAGAATTGTAAGAAATCAGATACATGTTCAATTATTCTTTCCTTTATACTATATAGCTGAGTGCAAAAGCTTGCTCGCACTTCAGACAAACCGAAGGGGCCAAAAATATAATTTTTTTCCCAAAGATATCAACAGTGGAAAAAAATCTAAATGATATAACTATTATGTAATGTCTTGTACGACCTGATATTTGCCTTTATAACTGCCTCCAATCTCTTTTGTACCATTAGAGCTGCTTTTGATCCTCGGTGGTAATCTTTGGATTCTTTGATTAGCATAGAATTCATTTTATTTTTTTATGTCTTGGAATTCTTTTAAAATAGATTGTTAAAATAATAATAAATAAATAAATAAGATACATTTCCTTTATTTTCCTATCCGTAAACTGTGGGGGATGCAAATTTTTGCACTCAACTGTAAATAACACGTTACAAAAACTGTTGTGAAAAAAGTATTAGCAGTTGCAGTTGCACTAACAGTAATAATAACAGTAGCATTAAGAGCAGTCATAATATTAGTACTACTAGTAGTTATAGTAGTAGTAATATAATTAGCAGTAATATTAGCAGAGCAGTAGTACTAGTATTATTAATAGTAGCAGTATGAATAGTAGCTCTAGTAATATTATTATTATCAATAACAACAATAATAATGATGATGATGATTAGTAACAGTAGTAGTAATATCACTAGAAATACTACTATTAGTAGTAGTTATTCTAGTAGTAAGAGCATTATGATTATTATTATGATTATTATTATGATTAGTATTAGTAGTAGTAGCAGGAGGAGGTGATGGAGACCACAAGAGAGAAGTATGTGTTTTTTATCTAGAGCTGCAGAGCAACCCGAAAGCAGAGAGAATACGCTGGCATGGACGCTTTTAGCCAGCCGTGGGAACCTCACACTTGCTGCTTCTCGTTAGGGTGTGAAGTGTGTACGGCGGTCAAATTCTCACACAAACTCTCACACACACTCTCTCTCTGTCTCCCCTGCTCCATCTCCACATTTCCTCTGCTCAGTGATATGAGCAACACTGCAGCACCACACCCAATGTCTACAGTGACAACAGAAAAACAACTTGGCCTGGTACCGTACGCACATAACAAACAGCGCAGCACGGGGCTCCGAGCTGTGTAAACAGCACACGAGTGAAAGGTCAAATCAGAACAAGAAGAAATATGTCCTGGGTTACTCTCTCCACTTATACTTATGTTCAGTACACATCACTAGTTCCTTACCTTCCTGAAACAAATAAAACATAATCCACAAAAATGTGGATTAATTTAAGTACAGAAATGACTGTAAAAGCCGTATATGCCTATTAGCCATTATAGGATCGAGTGTGCCAATTTGCCATAGCCGCTTGGAGCCCTACAGTAAATGGCTGGTGGCTCTGCTTTGCCTTGGGGGGGCATTTTGCTAGTAGGGTTTAGCTTCATTTGTCCTCCTAGAGAAGGGGCTGGTTTGAATGGGACAGTTCACAAGATGAGATGTCCAACTCTGCAGTGTTGATCTCTATTTTCTTTTTTATTTAACAATCTGATTCCAATCATCAACTAATTTGGTGAGTCAGAAGAGGATAAACATCTATTTGCACGTTTGTGCCCCTTCAGGAACCCCTATCTGACCCCTCTTTCAAGTGTGACACCCCTGTTTTGTACAGTGCCAACAACAAACAAGGCTGAAGGTCATAAGATCAAACTGAGAAAAGAAAAAAAAAAAACATGAAAAAACAAGCAACGGTGTAGAACACATGGTTCTTGTGGTTCAGTGGGTTCTGCACCAGCAACCAAGGGTTTGCCAGTTCAAACCTTGGGTGTGGCAAGAAAGACCTGCTGACTCAGAACGAAAGCGATGTTGTTTTTAGTGTCTTCACCTTCTGTACACTGCTGTTCACATCACACTTCACCTCAGATTATTTTCAGGGGCTTGAAACACGCCAGGTTGCTTCGAAGAGTGGGCTAGTAACTAAGATCGAATTTTTTTTTTTTAAAAAAAAAGGAACGAGCACGATCCATGTCATGACCTGTGTGTGTGTACATGAGAGACTTACACTTTTTCCAGTGTTAACTCCTATACTATAGAGTACAGGTAAAGTACAGGCAGTACCGCTGTCCATGGTGTGGATGCTGAATCCATCTATACGCCTATAAAAGCGAAAGTACGAGGGGAAATACCAGAGCCGACCGTGATGCTGCGCTTCGCTGGCTGCTGTGCAATCTCTGGTAGTACATGTAGGTCAAGGAATCTGGACAAGCACCGAAAGGTAAATGTTTGGAGATTATGATTTTTGATCCGTAATTTAGTTCATCATTTTTAGAGGGATATGCATAGGGGTGTGGCTTGAGCTTCAATTAAATACAGAGAGGAAAAAAAAAATCAGAGCAGGATGAAAGTGGCTATGACTGAAACACTGGTTAAAATGGAAGTGTATCTGTTCTGTGAGACTAAAAGAAAATAATACTTCAGCAATGCTATTAGTGTGAAATAACCGCTAGGTGCTCCCTGCTATTGACCAGCTGGCTTAGCTCATTTTGACTAAAGTCTTATAAGAAACACTGTATCTTGAACCCTATAAAAAACCCTGTCGTTGTCTACCCGTTATCTGTGTTACAGAGAATGAGGTATGTCTCCGTCAATACTGCGACGACGATATCTAATTACGGCACATGACTAGCGGCTTTGATGCAAATGAATAGTTTGACATCCTTGTATGTGTATACATACAATAAATACATTAAACACAGCACACTAGAATAAAATAAATGTGGATCCATGGATATATCACACACACAAATAACGCTCACCATAAGGGGGTGGTTGTGAAGGTCTGGCTGGTGTAGGTTTTTTGGGTGGAGGCAGTGGGTAGGTGGGTTTTCGGCCTGTAGGTTTCCCACTGGAGCCCTTCAAAGATAACACAGACTTATAAACAGATCTCAACCTCATCAGCAAACAGGACAATATGCACTGTGTGAGGATGGTATAGAACATGCCAGAGAGCGATTTTAAGGCTACGCTTAGTTTCAAAATTCCCTGAATTATCCTCTTAATTCATCACGATTCCAGGTAAAGGCATAAATGAGCAGTTATGGGCAGATGATAGATAACGAGCGCCATGTAAACTACTGGTGGTGCAAAAACTTGTTCTTGTGCTTCCCTGCGGTCTGATTACTGAATAGGCCGTTTCACTGGTGACCTCCCTACTACCTTTGACATATTTCCAAAGTCTGCAAAGCCACCATTCCCGCCAAAAGAGTCGAAAGGGTCCGTCGGAGCAAAGGGATCTATTATGGGGAAAGGGGAGTGGGGGGAGGAAAAAAAAAAGGAGTTAGAAAGACAGACATGATGTATTTTATTAATTCTCACACAGGAACAGAGGCATGTTTTTTGCTATTTTCTCTCCATTACGGAAACACGTACTCCATCAGGTCAGCAGCAGCGTCACGAACAGTCCTGGAGCTGCACATTTATTTTAGGCACATGGCTTTACTGTGGCCTGACTGTTTCGTTTTCCATGACTACTCCTGAAAAGCCTGCTTTCAGCTCCCCGGTGCGATGCTTATGACGTATGTCAAATTAATTGACTAATGCCTCAATTCTCCTCCGTCACAAGCTACCTGACACCGTTTGTCTGGAATAGTATATCGCGAACGGAACGCAGTTTATGACTTCGTGAACAAACCAGTAAACAGAGAGAAAGGAAACAAAAACAACAAAAAAAAATCACTTCTTTACAATGCGCTGCTTGTGTTTGCGACCACAGAATTGGCATTCAGCAAACCGATATTAGAAGTGGAAGCCTCTGTGTGTTTATTCCACGCATGCTTCACAGGAGCAGTAATAATGCAGCACACACAAGCCAGTATTCATACAAAACAAGGTGTATGAGACTGTGTTTTTCATAAATTAACCCTATTTCCTCAGTGAGAAAACAGAACTGGTGTGTAGCTGTTCGACGTCTATGGCGTGCGAGAGAGCGCATAAGCAATTGGGGCAGCTGAAAAGTGTCAGTGTTCCTCGAGAGTTTTCGTGCTGTAACATGTTAGCGCGCTGTTCGGTTTGGCCACAAGGCAAAGCCTGTTTAGGCAGCACTATTTTAGGAACAGCTGGAGGTTTTTTTCATGCAGGTAAAAGCTCTATAAATAGCCTTTACGCCACAGGAAAATCTGAAGTGCCATGGATAAAAACACCTAAACCAGAAATTAAAAACAGAAATTCTGAAACACACTTGTGTGAACTTGATGACTCCTTCTTCTGGAAAGTTCTCCCTTGATATTTTAGTTACAACTGAAACACAGGTTGTAAAATTCCATAATCACTGATGATGGTGAATTCGCAGATCTGATTGGCCAGAAGGTGCTGATTCATTTTCTATAGTAGTTCTGGCTGTGATTCAATTCACAGGTTTATATTAATGCTCTAGTTCTAGTACATTATCCTTTCTATAGTAACAGCTAATTCACTGGGACGTGTACTTCTTTTTGGTAAGAAGATATTATCTAATATTTATGGAAGGAGTCTCCAGTTTCAGCACTTTGTAACAGGCAGTAAGTTTTCCATCATGGTGAAGTCGTCATGACTTTGCACTTTCAGGGTTCTGAGTAACATGACAAGCTGTGTTTCTTATTAACTGAGAGAGAGAGAGAGAGAGAGAGAGAGAGAGAGAGAGAGAGACAGAGAGAGAGAGAGAGAGAGAGAGAGAGCGCACACACGCAAGAGAGAGAAAGAGAGAGAAAGAGAGAAGAGAAACTGGTGAGGGAATGTATGTTTATATCTACTATATCTACCTCAGTTCCACTAAATTTGCTATAAACAGCACACCTTATCATATTTTAGTCCTTACATAATTTATAATACAGTGTCAGTAAATCTGAACTAATATGACACGGCTAACAGCTTGGTCATGTAGCTCGTGCGTAACCTAAGAGGAACAGGGTGGCGTGTGAGAATGTTCGGCTGCATTATGAAACTCAGACAATTATCTAGCATCTTCTCTCTAAAATAAAAGTAAGCTCAATACGCAGAAAGCACCAAACGAAGGGGAAATACCTGTTAAAACGCTTCCGATTGCGTCTGCCAAGAACTCTAGCACTTCTGGTTTACTGTTTACTGCAACAAATGACTTACAGGGAAAACAGGAACAAACAAACAAACAAACAAACAAACAAACAAACAAACAAACCTGCTAAACAGCATAAAAGCAGCATTATTCTATTTCTTTTCTATTATATAAAATTTAATTTCTCAAAAATGTATCAAAAATGGTAGACAGCTTTTCAAATGTATGTCTGTTTTTCCTTTTATATGGTGTCAGCCCTTTCTTTTGTCTTTATAGTTAACAAAATGTAAAACCTTTAATCGAGCATTTCATTCGTAATGTCAGCCCAGCAGCAGGTCGTGCTGCACAAAGGCATCCTTGTGCACTGTAACAATGACGTAGTCAGTTTTACTGTCATCACTGTGACTGTTTCAGGCTTTTCTGAAGTTAGTGGAAATTATCTAGAACCTATAGCTCTGTTGGTTTTTGTGCCAGGTCTTGTCTTTTAATGTGCAGTGGAAAAATTCACTCTTATGTGCTCGAGACTTATACAGGGGGAGTCACGCAGCCTGATTAGGCAAGAGAGCAACTCTGAAGGCGCAGTAAACATACAGTACCTGAGTCTTTAAACTTAGAAGAAACGATGGAGGTAAGATTCCCCTGCCTTCCAAAAGGGCTGGCCTGCAGCGAGAGAAGGAAACAGAGAGAGAGAGAGAGTAAGAGGGAAGAAAGACACAGCGGGAGAGAAAACGAGATTATTTTTTCATGGTTTAGAGATTACAGTGAGTGGATGGTGCTTCCCCAGAGGAGTTCCGCATTCTCTAAGTAACCTCAAATGCAAAAACTTATTATTATTATCATTTTTTATAATTCTTCACTGTGAATATTGAAACACATTTTGTGTTTCTGACAACCATGTTTATGTTTCTGTGACCATCAGACAAACATCAATATCTAATGTCCTCCTTATGCATGTGAACTACTTGAACTATTGTCCACCTAATTTAATTTTTTAATTCTCTACCACATTGAGCGTTTAATTTAGGCAAAAATATAGTGGAATATAAGGGCAGTTGCCGGGGCAGTCAATGCTCATTTACACAGAATTGCTCTAGGATAAAGCTGCACAAGAACAGCTTTGGTAAGACATCATTATTATTGTTAGTTCTGTAATGGCTTTAATAATAACTTTTACCCTTAGACATCCGTTATAAGCGGGTTTTGCCTAAACGGATGTTCAGTACAGGAAAAACTGCTGAGATTCTCGTCTGTAGTCATCGCACATATGTATGCTACCTACGCGGAAGACGGATTAAGTGCAAAAATCCCTGTTGTATTCCTTAAAAATAAAATATTCAACACTATGTACAACATACTGCTGACTTCCTCGTTTATAAGGATTATTAAACCTTATGTACTAACATGAATATGCATGTTATTGAAGATGACTTCATTTAAGTTTAATTGAAACTGACAGGTCATAGCAGCAACCGATAATAAATCACTACAAACCATGAACACACTCAAACATACCGTTGAGAAGACACTCACGTTTAAAGGGCTGCTGGGACTTTTAGTGAAGCGATCCGAGCTGCTGAAGGAGTCTCCAAACGGGTCGCTCTGTTTGAAGGGGTCTCCTCCGAATGGGTCAGCTAGAGTAGAAACACAATCCTTAGATATACAAGGTGTTTCAGTACAGACTCGGTTCAACAACAGCTGGACAACTGGCCCCTAAGTGTCTTAGATCAGGCTAATAATTCTTTTATTTATTTATTTATTATTTTTAAACATAGTTGACCTTTTCCCCTGATAACAGGGATTCTGCCTGCAGGATTCTAACACAGAACTGCAGATGTTAGTTAATGAATGTTGTCTGATGGCAGCTCTTTGGTTCACCAGAAGTAAGGAATAAAACACTAGGGGGCGTGCTGTTACAGGAAAATAATCAACAGATTGGTGTGATGTTACGTGACACACCTTGGATTCATTGTTACCACCTCAAAGCGGATTATTTTCCAAAAACAGCACATGAAATATTGTTTATTTCATTTTTTCGCTCATACTACAGCAATTTGCCAATGAGTTACATTTTTTTTATTAATGAACAACGTCATTCTTTTAACTATATATAATTTAATAGTTTAACATATCCAAACAACGCCTTGTAGATGCTTTGTTCGATCGAGGAAGTGGTCGGAGAGAAGAAAGCGAGAGATTCAATTCTTCTAAAAAAAAATGCAGCTTGGAAAGCACAACCTCCAAGCATGTCGGACACTGGAGACTCCAGCCATAAATATTAAATAAGCGTATCCTTGCAGAAAAAGGAATCTGTTTATTATTAGGCTAAACACACTACTCACACTGTAAGCTATAGGTCGAGTTACCCCTGTGTGTCACAGCACCTTTATTGAAGGGGTCGCTTTTGAAGGGGTCCTCAGTCTGAAAGGGATCCACGCTGAAGTTCTGAGCGGCGTTGTTATTAAACATGGCCAGCTTCGACTTGAAGGAGGACTCCTCCTGAAACAGACACACCATTCAGAGACGCTGTTTGCTCTCCTGCTCAGCGTTGGGGGGAAAAATATTATCATTGTAACCAGGAGCAGGACGGTTTCTTCTGCGTCACAAACGAAGCCCTCATCTACTCATTTCCTGCTCAGGAGAGGAGAGAGCTCTTAAACGTGACGTCAGAGGAAGCGTGCTTGCAGGAAAGTCAGTCTGAGGCTGAGCGGCATGGCTGCTCGTACAGAGTGTGAGTTATGGCAGGATGAGAAATACTTTTGGAGCTCTATTTTCATGATCATAACTCTTGTGCAAAGAAAAGGCATATGATGCACACTGTATATTTTTGGTATCTTTGTGACAAGTAATAATGTCATTTGCATATGCCTTAATATTTAACATAATATTTAACTAATGGATGTTTTAGAGTACATGCACACTGAAAGCAATTTAATTATTGGAAATTACATTACATTTAACATCTTCAGTGGGAGTTGTGAAGCAAGTAGAAGACTTTGGGACTGAACATGGCAAGAATCTGACTCAAAGCGCCCACCAAAAAAAAGGAGGAATCAGAAAATGAATATTTGTATTGTAATGTAGAGCCATTTAAACAGTAGTAGTCTCACCACAGTGCTACTGAGTCCTGAACCCTCCTCAGCAAGGAGCTGGTCGATTTCAGCCAGATTGCTCATGCTGCCATTGAGAACTTTGTTGAAGCGCTCGATGGTCTTATTCAGCTCCTTCTGGTTCTCCTGGATCTGTGAGATCTCTTCCCGTACCTATGTGAAGAGTGAGAGTTCAGCAAAGATAAACAAATAGGTTAAACAGCACCTTCAGATACGATCAAACAAAATTCTGAAGTGGCACTGGGGTTTTTAACAGCCTCTACCTGCTGTGTGCGTATGTGTGTGTGTGTGTGTGTGTGTGTGTGTGTGTGTGTCTGTAACCTCATCCTTCTCAGTCTGAGAGGTTTTGAGCAGTTTTAGGATGCTCTCCAGCTTGGCTTTTCCTGCACGCAGGCTCTCCTCCAGCTGCTTCTCCTCCTGTTCCAGGCAGTACAAGTCCGTCTTGGTCCTGTTCAGCTCCTTCTCCTGTGACTGCTGAACCGTCTCGTGAGATATGAGCTGCGTCTGCAAAGAGGAGATCTGCGTGCACACACACAAACAAGGTCAGTGATAATGTGTTGGATCCTAGAACTCTCTCTGTCTGTCTCTTTCTCATTCACTGTAAATCTCACACTCTCCCCTAATTCAATGTAAATCTCTCTCTTTCTCCATCTCTCCCCTAATTCACTGTAAATCTCTCTCTCCCTCTCTCCCTGTTTCTCTGTTTCTCTCTCTGCCTCTCTACTGCCATCTCTTCTTTCTCAGTCTGTCTGTGTCTATGTCTCTGTTTCGTGGTGTGAGTCTCTCTGTCTCTCACCCTGTTGCTCTCCTCCTGGACCTTGCTCTTGGCCTCCGACACTTTGCTCTCCAGTTTGCTCCTCTGCTGCTCCATCTCCTGCAGTCTGTTCTGAGCGTCCAGTGTCTGCTGCTCCAGTTCTTTCACACTGCTGTTCTCTTGCTCTAGGCCCACTTGCATGCTCTGTACACACACACACACACACACACACACACACACACACACACACACACACACACACTTACTTTACTCACTGGTTTACTCTCTCTGTAATAAAGCAGGCTTAGGAGGCTTTTTCCTTCTGAGCAAAATAGAGAAACTTTTCACAGCAGAAAAACAGAATAATAACAAAAGGTTCCAGGTGTGTGGTTTTGGTACTAGCTCCAGATTTTTATCAGTTGGCACTATATGCACTAGAGGGTAAGGCAGCATAAGTGCACAAACACTCACACACACAGACCAGCAAAAATGTTGATGGAAAATGGAAAAGAGACTCAGAGTCTGTTTGGGTTCTGGTTTGGGCCAGTTGTTGTTGAAATTGCAGTGGAAAACCCTCCTATAGTAGAGCAGATAACGTAGTGTGATGTTAAGTAATAAATAATTTCTTTCGGTCTGACCCTTACATGAACTTCGCTGTTCTTCTGACGAAGGGCTTCCTCCTTCTGCCTGATCTCCTGATCTATGCTGCGCTTCTCACTATTAAAATAAAAAGACAGTTAAGTGCAATATTCTGCATACTTATGGGACGAAGTGAAAATGACACGGAAACCCACAAGTCATTAAATGTGTTAAGTTTCACAGATGTTCCTTCATTATTACAAAACACCAACATGCCATAATTTCAAGTTCACATCTGATAGAAATATTATCTATGAGTTTAAGCCTTTATAAACTGACTCTCCCCTCAGTAAAGCTGTAAGAAAACATGACTAAATGTATTCTAAATTAAGAATAATCTAATAATTAGATCATTTTTGCCTACAGAGCAAGTATTAGACCTATTGCTGAGCTGAAGGAAAAATGATACTACTCAGCAGATCTGAATCACTCGTGTACACCCACCTTGTGTGGTTATATTAGGTCGTTACACTTAGCTTTAGCTTATATTGTAGCATTAGAATTATACATCTATACACTCCTGAACAAAGTCTTAAGACCAGGGAACAAGTATTCACACTTCGCACTGGTGGATCGTAACCAGGTTGTAAGAACTGCTTCAAAATGCCAAAAGAAGAAACAGGAGCAAGAGACAAAAAATAGAGAGTAGGCGATTTACTGAAAACTGCATTTAAACTCAAACAGGCTGGTCATCAAGCATGCCGAAACGAGTGTTTGAAGTTATCACCAAGAACGGTGGGGCTGCTCACTACTGACACTTTTAGCTCTGTTGTGGGTATTTTTGAGATGTGGTCTTAAACTTTTGATCAGCTGATGAACAGCCTGTTTGAGTTTAAATGCAGTTTTCAATAAATTGTCAATCTCTTTTTTTTTGTCTCTTGCTCCTTTTTCTTCTTTTGACATTCTGAAGCAGTTCTTACAACCTGGTTACGATCCACCAGTGCGAAATGCGAATAATTGGAATGTTTCCCCCGGTCTTAAGATTTTGATCAGGAGTGTATATCTATTATATATTACATGTCCACTATTGCTGCTGTCACCACAGGTGGACACCACAAAAAGAACACCACGCAAATTGTTATGGTGCTGAAATGTCTCACCTCTGAAGCTGTGCAATTTCCTGGCTAATGTCGTCAAGCTCTTTGTTTCCTGTCAACTCCACTGGCACCACTGAACTACTAATCTCCTAAAAAGAGAGAACAAATGAGCAAAACACAGTAGCTGTCCACGTTCATGCCTAATAACAACCCAATACAGAGGTGTATAAAATATGACAATCCGTTGCAGTGCATGCAAGCAAGCACTAGATGTCAGTACTGAATTTACTGAAAAGCAAACAGTATGAAATAACTTACTCTGGACAAGCTGGACAGTCCAGACAATTCAAAACCAACCGATGACGAGATTTCTGATGAGATTGCCTAAGGAAAAAGAAACAAGGAAGAAGAAAGAGAGAGAGCAGAAAGAAAAAAAGGGAAGAGGTTGAAAGAAATAGGATATTAAGATGAATTAGTGGTTTGAGCAGCCGAAACTATTTCATAAAACCTCTCACCTCTCTTACCATGACAAGGAAGTACTGATTCTAAACACGTTCTGAAGTGTGTATATTAAAAACACAGCACCAATCTGTACTAGTGCATAACAAAATGCTGTATTTTAATTTAGAGCCTGTGTGTACCAGTGATTGTATACGTACTGGACAAGGGAATGCCATTGATTCCTATTATGCAAAATGTACCGACACAAAAACATTTTGACCGTCACAGTTTATATATTTGTACAGTAGCCAGCCACTAGAGGGCATCAAAGCATGGCGTCATGTAGTCCACCATACAGTACATGCACATCAGTTACTCAGTCTTATCCTCAAAGATCTCTGTAGCTGCAGGTCTTCATTTCAACCAAGCATGAACACCTACATCCACACTGCTCCCTTGCAGATAAGACTGGACACCTTGAGTTAATGTTGTGTACTCAGTTCTGCATGGACTCACGGTAGAGGCAGCCGAGCCCCTCTCTGACGGAGGAATCATATCAGGGTTCAGGCTCTGAGGGGGTTCAACACCTTTGACTGTCTGCTGAATAAGGTGCATGGCCAGACAGAACTGCTCTTTGGTCAATTTGCCTACACCTTTGGTGTCTGCCAGTGACCTAAAGAAAGAGATACAGTAAAAGAGAGAGTGTTAATACAATATGGGTCAGAATCAGTTGGATTGAATTATGCTTCAAAAACAAAGCTTTATGGAAATTTATGATCATTTATTACGTTTTCGTATTTCAAATGCCATGCTATGGCCATACACCACATGATTGGCTATTGATATTTAATATTTCTTATACCAGAGTGCTGTTGAATTCGCAACATAAAATGTAACATAAAAAAGTCTTCAGGACAGAGAACTTTGCTCTTTGTTTTGTTTCATGGGTGTTCCACAATATTAAATGTAACTACACATAAACGGATAAAAAGAACAATGTATTATTCTTCAACACATTAAAAACTGTTCGTCCGGGAAAACTGCTTTGACATAAGAGGAATAAAACATTGCAGGATGTGCTGTTATTGGGGGGAAAAAAATCAACTCCAAGGTGGTAACAGTAACAGTAACACACCCCACCCCACTGTTTTTATTTTCCTATAACAGCACGCCCCATCGTGTTTTATTCCTTATATAACCCAGTCGTCGTGATTAAATGCAGAAACTGAAATCCACCGTGTGTCAGCATCTTTACCAGATGTGGGCCAGGACATTCTGGGGCAGCCCTGAGTTTATAAAGATGTCCTTAACTTCTCCTCCTCCAACCATGCTGTCGAAATCAGAGTCAGCCAGCTCGAAGATTTCCTCATACTGCTCCCTGTCGTCCTGAGGCACCACCCAGTTCGCTGAGACAGGCTACAATACCCACATACACAAACAAAAAAAAAAAAACACATCAACTTCCAAATTCAGTCCAAAACACACACACACACGTTTATCATATTATTATACATCATTACAGTTCAAAGACCCATCAATGAAAGTTACTAATCTTTTTCAACAGCACATTGTGGACAGGTACAACAGAAAAGTCTAGAATAAGACACGACACTAAAGGCTTTGCATACACACAAGGTATGTATGACATGAATAGGAAAGGAACGGGGTATAAAGCCATGCTCGGAATGCTGATAAACCAGTTTCGCTAGCACAGATTCAGTGCTAAGACAGCACACACAGGTTTGAAACAAACTCTTGCCCTTTAAAAAGATCCTAAAATAAGTGCCACTTTGGTTAGACAGTGAAACTAACTGAGTGAAAGCCCCGGATAAAACTTTTACAGGTTTAGGTTTACTTTTTCCCTTGTAAAGACATAAATACTTAAGGCAACATTTGACTTGCTGTAAAGCATATCCTAAAACTTTATCCAAAGAGACGGTTAGTGTTTCTGCAGGTCTGGGCTGACTTTTGATACAGTGCTCAGACTGGGAGGGAATGTTTGTCTTCTCTGGGTGGTACCATTTGTATAACCATCAATCTACCATTTATTAACTCTTTTAAAGCTCATTGTTTATTTTACAACCTAGGAATCGTTTTCACTCCACACGTAATATCAATCCTGTCACATTTAAAGGTATACTCAGCAAGTTTGGAGAACGCTGTCCAGAGTTAGCTGTTCTGAAAACCAAAATTCAAACAAATACCGTCCATCCTTTTAGTATGTGTAGGCAAGCACGCCTGAGTGCTAATGCAACAGAGGGAGCTTCCTGAATTCAAATGAGATGTCTCATTGTCTGGTTGAAAGTTGGTGGTCCACATCATTTGTATGATTGTATTATGTGGCCCGGGGTGCAGTAGAACATCAACATGGGAGAAGATCATGAACAAATATTACAAAAGATGCTCTGAGTATTAAGTATGTGCAGCACCTAGCTAGAGCACCTAAAAGAAATGATCTATTCTGTTACATTTACCAATGTTAGGTAATTTGTGTGTGTGTGTGTGTGTGTGTGTACCAGTTGTGGTGCTGGACTGGGACTAGGACTTGGGCTGGAGCTCCTAAAGGAGTTTGAGGGTGAGAGATTGGAGGCGATGGTCAGAGGGCTCTTGGAGAGAGGTACCGTGGGCCGAAGGTTCTCCTTCAGAAGGAAAGGACTAGAGGGTAGAACGGGCACAGAGCCGGCCAGAGCAACTGCACTCTTCTTCCGCTTGGATGGCGGAATCATGGATGTCGGTAAGATGGAAGGAACGGGTTCTTTGTCTCGGGCTCGGTATACCAAATGCATAGCCTGAGTGGAAAAGTAAACAACACTCAGTTAATCACCTGAAGCACTAACGATGCCCTTTTGTCCCAACACATATCAGAAAAAAGTCATAGAAACGTTTTTTAGATACTATACACAGTCTGTGTTTATACCATAAACCTTCCAACTTAGGACCTGATTTACAAAACACATTATAGATGCACCACTGATTTTTTTCCCCTGTTAGATTCTTTGTATTGACATTTTCCTACATATTACACAGATTATGACGTGATGGCGTACTTATAATGAGAAATACCGTATACTTGGATCAGATTTTCAACTCACCACTGCAAACTCTTCTTTATCCAAATGTCCATCCTTATCAATGTCACTGAGATCCCAGATCTGACCAAAGAACACAAAATGTGCAGAATATTGTCTAGAATGCTCTGAATAAACATCACAACCTCTAAAAAAACATGTTATGATTTAATGTTGACACATAACACCTAGAATGTAGTAGTAAACATTAATAATCTGTATTTATACCACAACGCTGTTAAATTCTCGATTCTGATTGGTCAGAAGGTGGTGATTAATTTTCTCAGACGGTAAAGAAAGTAAAGTTTTTGTTAATGCGCTCATTATAATACTTCATCGTGTCTACAGAAACAGCTCCTTCACAGAGTCTTGTATGGCAGACGATTGACATAATAATTAACAGAAGAAGAAAAAAACTTTGTTTAACAAAGAAAAACTTCGAATCATTAATACAGTGATGTTTTTATAAGGAGACATTTGTGGAAAGATAGTCTCCAGGGTCAGAATTTTGCACTTTTTCCTGTAACGTGACAAGCTGCGTTTTTTTGTCGTGGTTACTTCAAGAAGGAGAAAACAGAAGCTGATGAGGAGAAAACTGCTATAACGTAAGTGATAACTAACTTCCCTTGTGGACGTTCCACAACAGATAAAAAGCGTGTGCCATTCATTATTAAAATGACAAATAATGATTGTTGGCACATTGCTGTGGTATAAGAGGACGAAACTCCTTCAAGTTGTGCTGTTATTGGAAAATAATCAACTTTGTTTTATTCCTTACAGCGTACCTTCCCAAGCACATCAAGCGGCAAGTTCGAATTGATGAGCACTGGTTTCACTTTGTCTCCTGACAGAAGCCCATTGATGGGCAAGAGACTCTCGAATATGCCGTCATACTTCGCTTTTTCATCAAACTACAGACAGACAGAGAGGGAGAGACAGACAGAGAGGGAGAGAGAGTGAGTCAGCATGTTTATAATCAGTTAAGTGCAAAGTTTGCTCACCCACAGGACAAAATGAATGAAGAAGACAAGAAGACAATGTAATTTACAGCAACAAGATATTTAGTGTGTGTTAGGTGTTCTTTCATTACCACAAGTAACACAAATAGTCAAATAGTGTGTGTTAAGATCTCAAAAGTGAGAATTCTTAGGATGCCTTCATCACCTGTGTCGTGTCCTCTGAACAGTTTATAATATTCCAGTGAGAAACACTGAGAGTGTGAACTCTTTAAAAACAATCTCTAATATTAATGTGTAATGTTCATGTGAGGTTCTGACCTTCACTGTCCACGTGGAATCGCTGGAAGATGCTGATATTAGAGAAGGGCTTGCTGTGTCTCTCTACAAGCACAAAAGGACATTTCATTTGTTTTACTTACAAATCAATTTTAGATTTACTAACATTTACTTTCATTCATTAATGTACAATGAAAATCTTCAGCAACACTTTTTCAGTAGGGCACTAAATATGCTTTTTGTAATGTGCCTCAAATACCAAATTATACAGTCACCTTCTTCTCCAGTTAGCCATAAGGAATTGAGAAATGCTTACAAATTTAGGAGCAGGAATTGATAAGGTGTGGTTCAGGCAGGCGAGACTGACATCACTGCCATTCTGTGCTGAAGCCACGAGCCTTAGTGCAATAAAGAAACCCTACAGAGCAAGGAAAAGAAAAACCCGAGAAAAGAGACATTAGTGCCGAAGTACACGTCAGTGCCACATACATTAATCAGAATTAAATAAAATATATAGCTGCATCATATGGGTTGGTTGAATATGTAATGTTGTGCAGCATAAAAGTAATAATGATTGTATTTTTTTATGCATGTAAATAAAAATAAAAATGTCTACTTTCATATGAAACAACAGACACATTTACCCGCTTGTCCAAGTAGCCCTTTCCCTCTGGGTCTGACAAATCCCAGATCTGAAATAACAACATAAGAGAAAGATTAAGCACACTGAATCACATTATAGCAGCTATAAACAGTCCTTTCCTCACCAGCCTCTCTTTTCTCTTCTCTCAAAGTTAAATTGACAAAAAAAATTACAGCTTGTTACTAAGAAAAGTCCTCTGTCCTGAAAACTTAAAGCGACAGTGTTACCTCTGACTGTTACAAAGTGCTGACACTGGAGACTCCTTCCATAAATGTTAAATAAACATCTCCTTACAGAAAAAGGAGTAAACTATTACTCTAGAAATGATGACGTGCCATATAAACCTGTGCCTTGTAGTCGGAACTCTAATCAATACCTTCCGACCAATCAGAACAGAGAATTCAACAGCACCGTGGTGTACATATTGAACAGTGCATGTATCTTCATTAACTGAATTGGTTACTAGTTTTGACAATGCAGAGCTAGAATGGCTTACCTTGCCCAGAGTACTGTCTGAAAGTCCTGACCGCTTCAAAAACTGCGCCGCTTCTGCTGCACCAACTTTGCCCAGGTTTCCTGGGTCCATCTGCACCAACCAGACACATACAACTAATCATATAGGCAACAATATAGCATTTACATTAATATTAAACTTGTGCATGAAAATGAACATGTGCGGCGGCCTGGGAAAACCCTTCACATGGTGAAAGTTTGGCATTTTCTACTATAGTTTTGAAAACTACAGGCTTTCTTGAACTGAAATATTTCTCTTTTGTTTGTCTTTCAAACAGAGGCTATGTTCTGGCGTTTTAAAATCTGGTTATCCCCAAAAGTGAAACTGGAAAAGAAAATTGCATTTTATAGCAAATAGACAAATATGGCCAAAATGTGAATATGACCTGTAACGTTTTAATGTTTTACCGACATGACAGGTTTTCCCAGGTCACCACAAATATATCAACATTTAAAATATATACATACATATACATATACATATATATATATATAAACCTTTCATCAAAATATGTGAGCGTTACCACTTTACCTGTCTGTAGAAGGCTTCATATGCTGGGTTTCCATTTGATATCTACAGAAACACAGAAAGTAAAGAATAAACATTTCTATTATTAATACTATTATATAATAAGATGAAAAACAATCTCTATGTGATGGTTAAAATAAAGAACAGGATACAGTGGAAGATAAAAATGAACATATAAAAATGAAAGAACAACCAAGTTTAGCATAAAGAAAAAAAAAAAACAAATGTAAAAAAGAGCATTAAATAAATCAGTCACTAAGGCTCTGGGGTACTGCTCAGAAAGTCGAGAGTTCAAGCCACAGCACCACCAAGCATGAGGAAGGACCTTAACCCTTTATGCTTCGGCAGAAGTCGACTCAGATGTAGAGCATATCCTACTCACTGAGCCAAGCTGGGATATTCGAAGAAAAGTATTTCATTCTACTACGACACTGCGTCATCTTTGGCGTGTCTCCTTTCACCCTCCTGACCTGCCTGATTTATTATTCTGCTTGGAGATTTCTGCACTTGTGTGTCATCTCCTGCTCCTGCTCCTGCTGCTGGTTCTACACGGACACCCTAAACATTTAGGTTTAGGATTGCATTTCCCAACAACAGTTCATGTCTCCGTCTTGCTTCAGTGGATAATCTCATCTGCCTGCTGTAGATCTGAAGCTAAGAACTGCTGCTGTAATCGGAAAGACTGTGATGATCACGCTAACTTTATACTTTAACTTTAGAGTAGATAGTATAATTGTGGAATTGTGGAAGAGTAATGTTTATAATTTCACTCTCTGTTGTCACCCAGAAGAGGACGGTTTCGTCCTCATGTTTTCTCAGGGAGTTTTTCCTTGCCACTGTCACCTCTGGCTTTAACAATAAGACTATTGCTGAACTGAATTAAAGTCAATTTGCTTCATCATCATCTTCTTCTTCTTCTTAAGGGGTTAAGAGTGTCAGAAGTATATTAAGATATTAATATTAGACATATCTCCTCATTGAATCCCCACAATAACACACTAATAGCAGTAAATACAGTAAGGATATCTAGATTAAATATAGCTGGTTTTATAACAGACACAGACACTTGTCAGAATTAAAGAGGGCGTCCAGGAGCTAACAAAACAAAACAAAACGCAATTCTAGGCAACATTATCATATATAACCTTTGATATCAGACACGAAAAGGCACTGCACTTCGCCTTGGCTTTTAAAGCGTCTTCCTGTCAGAGCTGGAGTCTCCACTCGAACAACACAGGCGGTTTGCGTTAGCTACAATTAGCCTCCTGTTATCATTTTGCTCACAAAAACTAGAGCAAACTTCATTTTGCGCTTCCACAAAGCAGCCCCTTTGGGTTGTGTACTGTAGCTAGCTAATTTAAAGTCATTCAATATTTGTCATAAAGCTTAAAATAAAAAAAAACAAACTTTAAAAGGCTGAGTTACCTGAGTCAGTGACATGAGCGCCGCCATGTTTCCGGCTTCTAGCCAGCGCGCGTGCACGGCTCCGCTCCGCTCCTCTGCTCCTCCGCCTCGTGAACGCGCATGCAAATATTTACATATCAGCGACTTTATTATTATTATTTTTTTTTTTCAGTTGTGGTTAGTATCTGAGATTTTTTTTTCAAATCTCATAAACATTACATCATTAATGACTGGAGAATAATTTATAATTTTATTGAAGTATTATATTCATTAAAAGTATTGTTTATTTAAAAATAAAAAATGTAAAAAATAAATAATTTTAAAATGTTTATTAGAAATGATGCTGAGAGTATAGAGTATCTGACAGTAGATCAGATTTTTTGTCACACCATAAATTTTTAAAGAATACACTCACATAATCTAAAATAAAAAATAGTTGTATGTAACTGTTATTGTCGTATTACTATTGTTTTATATGGCAAATGTTAACCAGGATCTTCAACCCTGTAACAATCAAGCTGATTACTGAAGACTACTGATACCTCAGTGGTGTTATAATGCTGGAATGTCCCTGCTCTGTTCTATCATTTGAAACTAAAATGCTAATAGCTAATTACCATGTCTCATGTGCTTTTTCTTTCAATCATTGGTTAAGAATAGCTGTGAATATTCTTGTATCACGTACACTTTGAGCCTCCCAGGCAGTAGAAAAACCATAAAAATGCAGCAAAACTTTAATACAAGTAAGCCATGTTTTTCTACCTACTTCATCTAATTGACAAAGCATATTATTATTATTACATGGTATACACCAGTTTTAGCATTTTCTGTATGATTGCTCTTTGTATGAGGATTTGCGTAAGAAATACTCAGGTGATCTTGTTCTTGTTGGTGATGTTTCGTGATTTGGGGTATGCATGGACATTGGCATTGTATATATATATATCATGGAATGAAGAAAAGACTATCTGCCATGTCATTATGATTATGTGGAACAATGGGCTGAGAGGCCATGTATTCCTGGAATAACTCTGAAACTGAAACTGTAACTGAACACCTAATTAAGATATAACGATGAATATCTCACTCTCTAGACCTATGGTTTACATGGTCATGGTTTCTGAGTGGAAAAGAAGGAAAAGAAGGAAGAAGGATGTTTATTTGACATTCAGAAAGAAAGATGAACTTTGGAGTTTGGACAGTTTTTTTGTTATTTCATTGAAAATGTCTCCATCTTGTGTCAAGGGCTGGAAGTGAAAAACATTACAGTATTACAGTAATAGTAATAAGTTGATCTATTTTTCTTCCATCTGTACTGTATCTTCCATTGACATAATTATTAATGCTATGCTACACCTAAATCTAGCTCTAACCCTATCTTAGTAACAAAGGGAAACCTTTGTCTCTTTCAGAAAAGAATCCTCCACATGAGACATCCCCTTTTGTTCAGTTTGTTTGCCATGCCTGTAAATTCTTTGCTATAAGCATTTGCATTCTGCTGTTTCTGTTTCACTTTCTTTAGCCATCTTTATGCATAGTCCCAGGTGAAGCAGCTTTCTTGAGATCACAGTGAGAGTGAAAGCAGCAGCTTGGACCAAACCCTGGCCTCTCACATCCTTAAGGGTAGACCAGAGCCTTAAAGGAAGACTGCACCCTGTAAGAAATTAAACATGTTTATACTGAAATATTTGTGATGTGTTCAGTGATTCTGGCGCTAATTTGCTGGTTAATGCTGTATTTTCATTATTCTTGGGAGAAGTTAGCAGTTGTGGGCCCTGCTGATGTCACACGGGCCATTCATATTGCCAGAACTGTTACAATAGCATTTAATAGAAGAAAAATTTCAACAAACTCAAAAATAAAGGATAACTGTCAACATTTTCCAGGGACATTGGACATTTACATTTATGGCATTTGGCAGACGCCTTTATCCAGAACAACTTACTATGACAATGAGAAGTGAGAAGTCCACCATAAAAACAGTGGAAGCGTTGGTGCAAACGCTAGACTCAGTGCTCCAGATCGCAGTACAGTGATACGCAGTTACTTTGAGTTCTGTTGACTCGGCTCAGCTAGTTAATGATCGATGGGATGATGAGCGAGGTGGCACTGGCAGTGGTATGAGCATGAACGCTGACCTCTTGTAGCTAAGTGTACAGAAGAGGAGGTGAGAGAGCTGGATAGACTTCAGGACTAAAGTGCTGCTGCATTACACAATGTGGTAAACCATTAGCAAGAGAGACAACAGTCCAACATGAAGATGAAAAATTAGAAATTAGAATTTAATCATAAAATAAATCTTTTGCAGAGCTGAAGATCACGCATTGATTATGAATACTGATATGTACATCATTTAAGGTGGATTTTTCCTGTATGGAAGGTGGAAAATTGGATTATTTCGCCTGGCACGCAGGCAAAGTCTGTAATGTGATGCATTTTCTTGGAGTAGTTTGGGTTGGTTTGTTTGTTGTGTCATACAAAATTTAAATTACATCCCAAATGTGACTTTTGCACCTCTATCACTATTTTTTTTTGGTTTTTTAAAGAACTTTGTTATATGTAATTCGTCCTGTCAACACCTTTATGAGATGAAAGACAACTAAGTGGACCAATATGCATTATTTAAGAAGATTAATCATTTTCTGTATTAAAAAAAAAATAACAGCCAACATTTTTCAAATTTAATTCTAAATTAAAATAAAAAAAAAACCCTCAACTTTGACCCCTCAACTTGCACCAAGTCATACTAGCATATAAACGAGTCTCAGATCAGAATTCATTAATAAAGTCTTTTATTAAAAGTATTGGCATCACAGACACACAACTGATGACTGAGCAAAGTGACCCAGAAGTACCATGACATTAAGGTCATTTACATTTGACGGTGGAAATCTCTGCTTTAGGTTCTGATGACCTCAGAGCTGAGAGAATGATCAGACAGTTTGTCCTGGGCATGTTGGTCACTATTTTCACAGTGTGTCAAGAATGGTGTTGTGGGTCAAATTTATTCAGAAGACCTTTCCGTTAAATAAATAGAGCTGGAACGAGTGAATCACATTCAACGTCTTGATTAGAGACAGAAAAAAGTTGTGGTACGAAACAAAAATCAGTGCCGAAGAGAAAAAAAAATGTAAATCACAGAATGACTAGAGTGGAAAGAGATGCTGTCTGAAATTCTGTGGATTTTAAGTACAAGATAATCTTCTGCAAACATTCACACTTTTTCACCACATTCTCACAAGGTAGAAATTTCCTCTGTTGTGAACCAGTAACTTCATCTTATTTACAGCCGTGTTAACTTCAAGACTACAGGGTTGTTGTTTTGTTTTGTTTTGTTTTTTAATAAAAAATACCACAGAATGAAACTGATACGTTGGGCAAAAAGTAGTCTGATCTTTTTTCCCCGTGAGGCAAAAGAAAAAGATTGATGAAAGATTTCAACCCCCAAATCCTATACCTGCTTCCTAACCTCATCTCCCCTACTCCAAAAAAAATAATAAAATAAAATAAAAAAAGGTAAAATAAAACATACACCCAAAAACACAACGTTGAATTCTAAATCTGAAATTTACTACTCTGCTTTCTGTTCCGCATAAAACGCAAAAAACAGAGTCCCATTCCAATTGGCATCATTTTGCCCCGATGCCCTGCAGATGTAGCCCTGGTGCCGGAACGCATGCGCTGAGGAAGCACTTCCTGCTTTATAGTTCGTCTTTAGGCTGAACGTCGTCCTCCTCTCCCTCTGCTTCGGGCTCCTCCGTTGTCTCTATCTCCTCGTCTCCATCATCATCTCCTTCGTCTCCTTCATCATCATCATCATCATCATCACCATCACCATGATCATCTGTCTCCGTGTCCTGGTCCTTGTTCTTTTCTTCCTCCTCTTTGCGCTTCTTTTCATCTTGCTCATCTTTCATTTTCTTCTCTGGACCCTGCAGTAAGGAAGAGATCAATATTTAGAGCAAATGTTCTACGCTTTCCCAGGACAAAACGTCTTCAGTACAAACTCGATGAAATTACCTTAGTAGCGCCCCATGTTTCTTTTCCAAATTCCTCTGCTTCTTTCACATCGTCTGTGATCAGGAAGTTGTCGAAAATGGTCCCGGACTTGACCTGATATTTGCAAGAGTTTGTATATTCATGTTAGAGCACTATAATACAGCCAGCTGTCTTGTTTTTGAATAAATCCATTTTACAACTCGCAGATAAGAAGTACTAAATAGTTTCAATCATCCTAAGTAGAGAAACACACCTGCCACAGATCCAGGCCAATAACTCCAATGTTTTCAAACTTGTAGATCTCAGAGTCAGGGCTGTACTCGGGGTTGTCGATCTCTGGGTGCACCCACACTCCTTTGTATTTGGGGTTATTGATCTGCTTGGGTTTCCACTCTCCCTGCAGAGGTGAAAAAGACAAAAAGAACAAAAAGGTTTTCCGTCAATGCAAAACGTGGTGTAATGGCATCGATACCTAAAGCTCTTATTAACCTGCTTTATTCTCAGACTGAAGTGCACTAACCCTTTGTTCACACTAGTCTTGTAGTGACCACGGCTGTGCACACACTGTAGTAGATATACTTAGCTTCTAAAGCTAACCAGTTACACTGAAATTAACTAATATGCTGAGCAGTGTGAACATGGGCTGTCAGAGTTGATCCAACTCCTCCTACCTGGAGCCAAAGGTCCAGGATGTGGAGTGTGTTTCATGCTGGATAAGTGTGTTTAGTGTGGTGTTATACAGTGTGGAGTGGGTTAGGAGTTAGGGTTAGGCTTATAGGACGAGGTCCCGCTTCACCCCTGGCGCTTTTGGCTCTGCAGCAAGAACTATCTCAAAACTGTGGCTCTGTGATGCACACGTATACTAGTGTGAACATTAGGATAACTGGAGGAGTAGTAAGCAAGTCAAACGAAACAAGGGAAGCAATAAAACTCCAAGCAATGCACGAGGAGTCTATACCTTGTACTCTGGGTTGGGGATCATGGGAGGCTCCCATTCACCATCCATATCCTCATCCCAGTCTTCGGGCTTCTTGGCATCGGGATCTGGAATATTCTCAGGTTTGTCCCAGTCCTATGAAAATAACCATTACATATGATATTATCAGTAAAAACAGATACATCATTCTGTACTTTAACTTGGATTACTATCTATCTATCTATCTATCTGTCGGTCTACATATAGCCATGGATAATCCCCCTTTTACCATGGTCACTTGCCAGCATTGAAACGTTAAAGCTGGCACTGATGTTTGCAGTGCATAATTTGACTGAGAGGATAAAAATAACGGTTAATTTTTGTTAGTTATTTTATGTACGGGTTGTTAGATCTAGAATTCTGCCCTCTCTAAAGCATACACAGAGATATCACACTACGTTAAGATTACATTTATTTCAATGAATTCTAATAAACAGTTATGAGAGAGTGGGGGAAAAAAAAGAGATTGTGCGTCTGTGCCGCGTCTCTACTGATAACGAAGCTGTGGGTTTAACTACCGTATTCAACTGTAACTGTATATTAATATGGTTACGAGTGTTTATAGGCAGCGCATTAACTTAGAATGCTGATTAAACTGACTAGAACTACCTGTGCATTCAACGGTTTGAACACACACCTTCCAGCCAATCAGAATCGGGTATTCCGATAGACCATAAATTAGGTGATGTGCATTGAAATGACTTTTTACAGTACCAGATGTTAAAGTCAGTGGAGAGCCAGTGAAGATTCTGTGCTAATGACTGGAAAACATCTTCAAAAGGTGAAGGCCAGAGTGAAGAGATGTGTCTCAAGTTGACTTTGTTTAATTTTGTTTAGCTCTTCCACATATGTTTTAATATTCAATCAGGTAATGGTTGGCCATCTTTACATATTTAAATCACTATACAAATGAATCGACATCTCTATCCTGCTTCATCCACGATTTAAAGAGTAGAAATCGATCATGTTGCTGTGGTTAGTCAACATGATCGTCCCTGAATGCATTATGTACATGGATATTAGCTAATTTAATTGAATGCAGTGCAAGCCGATACCTCGGGCTTGGTGTCTGTCTCGTCATCGATCATGGCACGATCGTCCCAGTCCTCTGGCTTCTTGGCTTCAGGGTCCTTGATCTTCTTAGCAGGAAGGAAGTCCCAGTCCTCCTCCAGGGTGCCGGACTCCACCTTCTCGTTGTCGATCTTCACCTCATAGGTCTGGTCTGGGTTCAGGATCAGCGTGTAGAGGTGGGTCAGCTCGTCATCCTGGGACAAAGAAATTACAACAGTGTTCACAATTACAGTAGTGGACCTATACTCTTAACAGTGCTATGCTACATGAACAACCGCTTACTTTACACTTGATCTCCTTCTTGATGAGGTGGTTCTTGCCTTTGTAGTTAAAGATGACGTGGACCTTTTTTGTGCTGTAACCACAGATATCCGGACCTGTTGAGATAATTAAAAACTTACTTCATTCTCGAATTCACCGATAATCCCACACAAAACAATGAGTACGATCTAAACTCGAGACGCACCGAACATGATGTAGTACTGCGAGTCTCCATGCATATCAGTCTGACTGAGGTCAGCGGGGAAGACCTTGACGTAGCCGCCTCCGCAATCGATCTTCTGCTCGTGTTTCACAGTGAACTGGATCACCAGGCTTTTGCCCTCGTTGCTGAAGGGCTCAAACCGTGCAGAGGCAGCGTAGAAGCGGGCATCCTGGCTGGTTTGCAAACCTTAACAAATCAAAAAATATCAAAAAAAAAACAAAACAGTGAATAAGCATGCACATGACTACAACAGGATGGATAAGACCAGAGTCTTCATGTCAAGACCTTAGAGCTACAACAGCACTCTAGTGTTAAGCTTTACAATGTGTAATTGGGCAGCTGTGTTGGAGTTACCTTTGTCTTTCTCTGCATCGCCGTAGAAGTTTCCAGCAGTAAGTTTCAACTGTCCATAGTCGGATTTGTGTTCTGAGTTCATCCATCGACTCTTCCATGCATCTGCAACATTACGATGGAAAAATCGGTCAATAGTAGGTGATCGTCATGAGAAACCTTTAAAGAGTTAATATTTTCTGACTTTCGTGGCACCTGAAAGAAAATGTCTAGTATATATTGCTTAATAATTTGAAATTTATTATGTAAATTTAATTTACATATTGTCACAGTTATCTGTAGCTTAACACAAATTATAGATCGCAAATCCACCCATAGGTTTACAACTGTAAAAAAAAAAAAAAGATGTTTTTCGTTATTTTGTTCGGATTATAAAAGAGCACTGTACATATTGTATTATTTATTTGTGGTTTGATTTTCAAAGTGTAAGTTAGTAGGCAGGCCCACAGCTTTCAAACAAGCCCTTGTGACCAATCACACCACATGTATTTTTTTTTTTTTTAAACTAACCACACCACATTTTTGACTAATCACACCGGATATCCCTATAACATACAGGAACATATATACATATAATTGTATATGCAGGCATGTCAATCCTAGGTGTCAAAAATGGACCAAATGGGGGAAAAAAAAGGGGGATAAAAAAGGTGTTAGTGCACAAGATGAATAAGATCCACAACCTCGATGCATTTCCACATCACATGAGGAAGACAGTGAGGAATGGGGGTCACAACAAATCACACAACATTCCTGCATCATTCTGAGGAAATGTAACAATCTGATGTCCTGTGCATGGTGGCAGAATAATAATAATAAAAAAAAACAAAGACACTTCCTGCTTGGCAAAACTGCACAATGCATTATTAAATGTTTTACTTTCGATTTGAATCTTCAATGTTTTGCTTGTTGCTTTCTCTTCTTTAAGATCTAAAAGACATGGGATGTGTTTTGGGGAAAACCAGCATGCCACTATGCTAAAATGTACAAAGCATTATAAACCTTTTTCAATCCCTAATCTCAAAATAACGAGGATTCATTTTCACAAGTGTACGTGTAGACCACTACAGGAAAAGAGTTTAAGAGAACAGCATACAGAAAGAGATCTGAGCTGACCAAACTGCTAAAAAAGAAACATTTATTTATAAAAACAGGAATCTATTTTCGCCCTGGGTGTTTCATTGTGCTATTATAATCTCTGGCTAGTTGCAATTTGAGCTCAGTTCCTTGTTTGCTAGCATCTTGTATCGAAGAAGGTTTTCATTAAAATTAACTCACCACCGTCGAGGAATTGCTCTTTAAAGTAAACAGTAGCGTCGACTGAAAACGTCAACAGCACTACTGAAAATATCGTAAACATCGTAAAGCTTTGCATTTTTAGTTTAGATTTCTCGTGAAGCGGTACCGGTCTTCCTTCCTAGCTCTTCCCCTCGAGCGATTTGTCCACCTCAGCCAGGTCTTGTGAGGTTTATCGCTAGTTTCGGAGAAGCGTGGCTGAACAGATGTCTGACTCTGATTGGCTCCTAAGCCGACCGGCGGACCAATCACAATAGCCCACGAAGCGCGTAGGGCTCGCCTCCGATGGGCGTGGCTCCGCCCCTCGCGTCGCTACTTACATATGTGCCTGGAAATATAGAGGAAGTGAATTAAATAAATGAGTCATATTTTGTAGGGATATTTATAAATCGAAGCTAGAGTTTGTTGTGGTCAGCTGCTTCAGATAAGTATTTCAGTGTATATATATACACAGGTTAAAAAAAAATAAAAAATCCATTCTGACTCAGCCATCTTTTTACACACTACTTTGCACTTTGCACACTTAGTATGTACACCACCCACCCACATTTATGTATATTTTGTGTATCTTTGATATTTTTCTATACTGAAAGTCCTGTGTATATTTTAAATTTGGCATTCACACATTTGTAGATTTTGTTTCGTATACATTATATGCAATATATGTCCAGTATTTTTTGGTGGAGCTCCCAAAAGAATTTCACTGTGGAGTTCTTCATGTGACAGATGAACCATTCTGACTTTGATTTAGGCTTCTTCAGACGTATATAAAAATGCCTATTAGTCTGGATTTCAGAGTCATATATCCTGGAACACTTAATGCTATCTACTAAAAATAAAAATAACTCATTTTTCTATTCAAAAAGGCAAAATGAATGTTTCTGCATTACTTGTAACACCATTGCAATTTAATGTGCTTTGAAATCCTGCTTAAAGTTACAGCACTTCCTGCAGTATGTTTCGCTGAGCAGTACTTCAGCAGCATATATAAGTGGATTTGTAGATGTCTTTCGATGAAGGATCTTAGCAAACAACTGAATATATAAAACATTAAATAAGGAACCAAAAAATAAAAAGGTAGCATTGCATTGGCCGGGAATCGAACCCGGGCCTCCCGCG
>CM074965.1:14782033-14799724 GCA_037577455.1 Pangasius macronema | reverse complement strand
GAAGGAGGCCATCATTAGGCTGAAAAAACAACATACATCTATAAGAGAGATAGCAGAAACCTTAGGTGTGGCCAAACTTCTTGATTGTTTTATTTCAAATCCATTGTGGTGGAGTATAAAGTCAAAATCACAAAAAAAATATATGTCATTGTCCAAATACTTCTGGACCTGACTGTAAGTAACCCTAAGTAACCCTAGTTGAGGTTTCTTCAGCATACTATTATCACAAAATATGGTGAACTAGCATCCACGCTAATGATGCTAATGACGCAAGTGATATCAAGATATAAAAAAATCAATATATAAAAAAGAATATAAGGTTGTCCCAAAAGTATCCATACTTAGGGGAAATTAACACTTTTTTGCAAAAGATCTTCCAAATTTTTTCATACTTAGTTTATATTATTCTTTTTTCCGATAGATGGAAGCTGTCGCAAAACTGCAACGTACTTTAAAAGGAAACATGGCAAGCACATCACACACGACACTGTTGCCAAACTGGGTGCCAAAGCTATGTGTGTGTGTGTGTGTGTGTGTGTGTGTGTGTGTGTGTGTGTGTGTGTGTGTGTGTGTGTGTGTGTGTGTAAAATGAGATAGTGTAGTTTTCTTCTTCCCATGATTGTCAGGAAGATGGTGCAACTTCCTGTTGGACATGTGACTTGTGGAATATTCCAAATATTTGATAGAGATGAACCGGTTCAGGTGAAACAACTATTAAGCGCAATTTTTCATGAAGTATAATAGATGACTTGTGTAAAAATCTGTTACAAGCATGAATCACACATTAATGCAGAAATCATTATTACTGTTTTAAGTCATTTATCTGAAACATGCACTTAGGTTGTCGTGAAGGACACTTGTTCAAGTGGGACACAAACTGCACCCCAATTCTGAAATCAGCCCAAAAAGAGTCTGCTAAAGGAAATTTGCAAATGTACTCACTTCTCCTCCACCAGTTGTTTCTGGTATTCCTCGAACTCCTCTCGGGTCATTCCCTTAGATGCAGCGGTCTCTTTCCCATCTCCTGCTGTGGTCTCTAAGTCCTCACCTTTTTCTCCTCCTCCTCCTCCTCCCATCACGTTCTTTAACTTATCCCCCAGCATCTGCTGCATTAAGAAAGACATGATCCAGGGTTCAGGAGTTTGGGGGCCACGTTACTGGCTATCTGGAAAGATCAGTTATGATTACAGTCCAAGAACTATGCGGCTCAAAATTGGTGTTGCAGCTCTCAAAGTGAGTCTTAGAGATGGATGGAGTGAAATAAGATGCAGTATCTCTATGAACATTTGCGCCACTGGTTGCGGGGAACCCGAGGTGTAAGAGGACCCGGGTTTCAGTGTCAGGGGTAAAACGGCTCAGGGGCTTAGCTTATAACAAGCAGCTCACAGACAGCTGGGCTATGCTCACCTTGAGACAAGGTCTCACCTATTATCTTATCTGGTATCTTACATTAATATTAATATTAAATGACAATAACAAAAACAGCAGGAAATGCATCAACACTGTAGTGTGCAAATATGTGTAATATTTTCTCCTTTGCATAAACTCTACAGAGTCAAGTTTTATAATAAAATATAATGGTTGTGCATACAGCCCAAAGTGATGTGTTCTATATTAGCATATTATTAAATATCCTGAAGTTTAAACCCAAATTATATACATATATACATTGTGCTATGTAGTGATTTCGCACATCATGCGCGTCATATTCCATAGACTGTACTTTAATTCTCTGTTTGTATTTCATTTGCATTGGTCTTTGGTCTTTTTGTTGATTTAAAAACGCAATAAACATGCATTTTATATTAATTTGTTGACTTATGTGTTCAATGCTAAATTTAGATACATAAATACAAACCATGTATGTACTGGCTTTATTATTATTATTATTATTATGCACATTTTTTTCTCAGGTCACGATAACCAGCCTAGATACAATTGTTAAACCTGTCTATACCTCCCAAAACGGTCACTCTAGAGAAGGAGAGTCTCAATGCCTCAGTGTCATGTGTTAATGTTATGTTTAGCTCTCAGAAATGACAAAGAATTTTAAAACGCGCTTTTTCTTCTTTCTTCTGGTTCCTCAGCTGATCTCCATCTCCATCTGGTGGTCTTCACAAGCAAAGCACTTTATTAGCTTCTGTAGCGCTCAAATGTTTCCGTCATAGCTGTATTTCTAGATTGTTTCATTTAAAATAAGGAGCAGAAGGCACTGATTGGGGAAATCATTTAAAATCTGGAAAATGTCTCATTCACGTATGCAGTGTCAAGTGAGAGTTCTCATGTCTTCATTTCGGTTGACACTTATACAGCAAAATAGTCATCTAAATAATATAAAGTGTCAATGTTTACATGGGTCAAACTATGTAAATCCCAGAAAAATAAGCCCTATGAGAATTTCCAAACCTTAACAAAAAGCACTGAATAAAAAAAGATATTTTTAGACTCACAGACTGATTACAGTAACCGTCTGACTGACTTCCACTAATGGACTCCATACTGAGAGCTTTCAGCTCCTACAGTATCTGTCTCTGTCCTCAGGCACTGCACTTCATCTACACAAACTGAAACAAGCTGAACATATGCTTTCCTACTGCTTCCATTCATTTTTTTTAAATACATGCATTCAGTGAAGTGGTTGATGTCTGTTTAAAGGTTAATTCAATACATTGACCTTAACTGATAATTATTCCAGACATAATTAAACATAACGTTACTAAATGTTAATATTGGAGCCATGATGATAGATAAAATGTGATGAAGTGCCCACTAGGGAGCCCTCATGGTGGATAAAATGTGATGAAGTGCCCACTAGGGAGCCCCTTGGTGATGATAGCAATCATTTTTTATGCATACTTAATTTTTTATCCCAAAAAGAAATGCAAAAAAGAATGTGAACATATTTAGGCATTTAAGTACAAGTCCTGTTGAAGATAAAAACACAATGTCTTGTGTTGTACTACTTATTNCATTGTTTTATTCACTCTATGTAAGAATTAATACACTATTACTCATACACTGCAGTGAGGGTGCAAACTACAAGATAAGTGCACCATGGGAGCACAAGTGATGACATCACTGAGCTGAGTTTGGACGCACCAGGCAGAGCGTCTCAGCCAGTAGCTGAGCAGGAGGGAATGTGGCTCATCCAATCACGGGGCTCTAGAGGCACAAAGGCAACACAGATAAGACAGCTGGAGTTAGAGAGAGGAGGTGGAGAGGAGGGTGTGAGGGAGGAGCTGGAGAGCATGAGCGCAGTAAGGAAGAGGCGGGTAGAAGAGGGAGGAGTTTGCTGTTAAGAAGTAAAAGAGAGAGAGGGATGCTGTTGCTAGGGAACAGTGAAAATGAGCCATCCATCTTTGGGAGCAAAAACAGAGGCAGGGTGCTGTTCTCCTAGCCTGGGAAAATAAACCCTGTGCTATTACAAGGTGAGATTTTTTTTTTCCTTGTTATGTAGTGAGACAGAAAACCAGAGAGGGAGGAGAGAAAGCAGAGGGCCCAGGTGAGATTACGTAATCGTCACATCAGCGCTTGGTGGTTGCCGGTGCAGAAGGATCGTATCTGTAGCCTGACAAGTTAACCACAATCCCTTGTGGAGATGAAGCGGTTAGACACAGAGCCATGCTGCAGGAGGCACAGGACGCAAAGAACATCTGGATTCACCTCTTCTGGATGAAGACAGCAGTGTGTGTTCGCTGAACAGAGGAGAGCATCAGGAAGCAGACAGGATAGACACAGCACTCATCTTCTCACCCAGATACACACCCACCTGAAATCTAGCCGTGCCAGTCTGTCTGTCCAGCACAGGAAAGAGAGAGAAGGAAAAAGGAAGAGAGATAGCGCATGTGACTTCCTCGTCCTACACAAGTGAAGCTTTATGGATTTAAGCATGGCAAAAGAACAAGTCCAGGCCTGAGCGAGGGAACTCACACACAGACAAACGCACACACACAGAACAGCAGGAGAACAGAGAACACACAGAGAGAGGCGTATTTCTGGTGTGAGTATCCTTCGTGCAGGTATGTGTGTATGTGGTGTAAGTGTTCGTCTGCAAATTGGGCAGCTTGTGTTTATATGTGTGTGTGTATGTGTGTGTCCTTTGTGCCACTTCGTCTTTGATTACCTCACGTTCACATTTAATCCAACTAATCAGTTTCATTTTCTCAATGGATTCTCCACTAGAGAGCTCAGTTCTATTTGGCTCTGAAGAACAACATTAGAACTATAACATGAACTCATGGCCTATTAATAGCATGTGTGTGAGAGACAATGTGACAGGAGGAGGAGTACCTTTAACCCCCGCACTGCTGCACAAGTGCACACGTTCATGTGTGGGCCATCACTAACGAGCACAGCTGCTGAACATACTGCTGACATGATGCCGCTCCACACTTACTAATATCTTCCTGTTGATTAACATCCAGTGGACCTGAAGCTGTACAGCACATTACATCTCAATCTAGTTCTTCTCACACATCAGAACATTCCCAGTGTAGTGTTTACACTTATGGAAGTCCTGACAGACTGAAATAAACCCTATGAAGAAGTAATTCAGCATAAGGATAAATTCGTTAATTCATCCATGGAGGTTTTAAGCTGCACATGTAAAACTACAAACGTTTTCATTATGTGAAATAAAATGGTATACTTATTCATTCATTCATAAGCGCGTTCTCCTGGTCAGGGTCACGACGGATCCAGGAACTCTGGACCCAAGATGCCTGTACATTACAGTGCTCCATGCACACACACACACACACACACTCACACCAAGGGGTAATTTGAGTAGCCAATCCACTTTTTCTTTTTTTTTTTTGGGTGGTAAGAGGAACCCAGAGTAAACTCACACAGACATGGGGAGAACATCCAATGCCTCACACCTAGAGTTCTCAGGACAGGTTCTAGATCCATCGCTGCCCTGACCAGGATAAAGCAGCAATTTTAAAAATGATAAAAACATCAAAGTCATATTAGTATTGATGCAAATACCCAGTTTCCGTTGTTGCCTGTTTCAAGGTCATGTGTTGCTTAGTCTTGTTATGATCCAACAGTTTGAATGTGATCATGATGTTGGCTGAGTGATTTTATTTAACAAGCCCAAGGCAATGGCTTTATTCATCATTCCTTTTCTCGCACAAGCCCAGCACATCACCCATGACTCACTCTCACACTGATATTATCCTTATCTCTAATTTCTCTGTATTCAGTTTTATAGGGAGCAACATTCAAATAATTTATGAATGTCAAATTAAATGCTACATTGTGATGAAACAACTGAATACAATAATGCATGCTAAACTGACAACAATACTGTAGCAGAGATATTACACATTCATGTTAGAGAAGAGAAAAACACTAAGCTGTAGGAAGCTTTACAGCAACAGAGTGAGACTTCAGATGACATTTAGTGATGAATTATTGTCTAATTCATCTTAAGTCATGTATGGGAACCTGATCTAACACTGTGATGTAGACTTGTCTCGTTGTAGATATATGAGCTCATCTGCATATATGGAAAAACACAGTGTGCATAATTAGTTATATGCGGAGTTAAACACTTGGGCATGTGCTGTTATAGGAAAATAATCATTGACAAGGTGGTGTGAAGTGGCACGGTGAGAATCGGAGTTACTCATCCTACCTTGAGCTTGATTATTTTGTATCTTATATGTAAGTATATAGTGTTTTATTCATTTTATACTGTCGCAAAACTACCAATGATTACATTTTTACAATTATTAATTAGAAATTTACTTTTTATCCATTTCTAGTTACATTTAAAGTTTATAGTTATATTTACTCCACAAAACAAGTTAGTTTGTGTTATCATTTACATTATAGCAGGTATAAACAGTTGTTCCATCACCAGGTTCTTTTTTTTTCTCTCTCTCTGGTAGTTAATAATAAATAAAATGCATCTTGTCATGTTATTCAGAAAGCAGGAATATTGCAGTCCTGAAGAATTTCCCTGATCGTTATAAAGCACTAACACCGGAGACACCTTCCAAAAATGTTACATAAGCTTCTCCTTACAGAAAGCGCCGCCATATCAATGTATATTTCTCTTTGCTAAATAACACAGGGTCATTTCTTTATCCATCTGCCATACAAGCTCCTGTGAATGAGTTGTTACTATAGCAACAATAAGGTAGTATAAAGTAATAGAGTGCATTGATGTAAACTTGTGAGTTGCCTTTTGACAGGCAGAACTACAGTCAGAACCTTCTGGCTAACCAAAAATCAAAAATCACACAACTCTGTTGTATAATGAATATAAATTGATTATAATTGCTATTAGGGACAATGTCTAAATAAATGCAACTAAAAGTATTGGTGTAATTTTGGTGGTGTAAATGCCTTAAACCAGATTTAAGCAATGACGGATATTTTTTTTTAAATGAAGAAAAGCTTTTGTGAATCATGGTGAATTGGTGATGGAGTTGGTTTTGCATGTGTTGCAGTGTGACCTGCCTGCACCTCTGGACAGGAGGATGGGTACGACAGAAGCCACTCTCCGCATGGAAAACTTGGAGGTGAAGGATGAGTGGCAGGATGAAGACTTCCCACGGTAAGCTATATGCATTCTGTCTAAATCTTAATATAATCAATCAAGCAATTTCTAAGTTTGCTGTAAAATCTCAGGAATGATTTGTTTATAATATTTTGTAAAGCTTCAAAATCACAGTTTGCTTAGCTTCAGAGAAAACTTTACAGCCAGTAGAGGTGTTAATTTATGACTCTTTACAAAATCCTTGAAAAAAATGGGAGAGGCTTCTCACTAGATCCAGGAAAACAGCTTAAAGGAAAACCAGGATGTCTACTGTTCGAGGCCTAACATAGTGGACCAGCCAGGATTTTTTTTTTAATTCATAAGAATATCCATGGTTACATTAACAAGTAAATAAGCATGCTGGTAGCCTTTATATTTCCAATCACTACCTGGAGATGTTTTGCCATTATGCCTACTGTGTACCTGACATTTGTTTAAACCCCATGCTTTCTGAGTGTTTGGAGTCCCAGAGACCACAATGCTATATGATTTGAAAATAATTATAATAATTTCAAAAGGAACCCTTTTCCCTTCACACTTTTTACTGACCAAATTTAAACTCACTGTCCAGAAACTGAAATCTCAAACCTCTCTTATACCACATAATTATGCTACTATACCAGTATGCAAATTTGAAAGTATAGTATACACCAGACTGGAAAAAAGACCAGGTGACTGTTTTTCCAGTCTTCAACTGTCCAGTTTCGATGAACCTTTTCCCACTGTAGCCTCTGATTCCTGTTCTGGCCTTGAAGGGAGGGGACCCTGCTATTGTTGTAGCCCATCCGCCTCAGGAGATGCTTTTCTGCTCACCATGGAGTGCTTATTTGAGTTACTGTAGCCTTTCTGTCAGCTTAAACCAGTCTGGCCATTATCCTCTGACCTGTCTCATCAATAAGAACCGCCGCTCCCTGGATATTTTTTGTTTTCCGCACCATTCTATGTAATCTCTAGAGACTGTTGGGTGAGAAAATCCCAGGAGTTTCTGAAATACTCAAACCAGTCTGTCTGGCACCAACAACCATCATATGAAGCTCTTGACGTGTTTCTGCATGATTTTATGCATTGTGCTGCTGCCACATGATTGGCTGATTGGGTAAATTGCATGAATGACAAGGTGTGCAGGTGTTCCTATTAAAGTGCCCAGTCTATAAATATAACATAATACATACATAATGTCAGTGCCTTGTATAGCCATATTAACGTGCTTACTGTGAGTCTAGTAAGGTTTTGTGTATGAACGAACGCCTAGCAGAGAACACACGGGCAACTCTCTGATCTGACTTTTTTCGGTCTCTACTACAAGCCACCCTGGTCCTTTATCATTAAACAGTGTGATATTACAGTGGTTAAACAGCGCTAATTACAGAGAGAGAGTAAGAACGCATGTCACCAGAGACAGCAGCATGCAATTAGGACTGCCAGCAAGCCTTAAGCAAGTCTGCTCTTCTATTGTGCAAGCTGACAAACCTGAACACATCACCACTCCTCGATACACAAGCACTCTGCCACAATGTGCCTACGGGTGATACATTAATGACTTGTTTTCCTTCCACAGGGAGTAACTTCTTCAGGAAATGTCTACTGTGCCAAGACTATTGTGCGAAATGTGACTTTGCACAGTGTAAAAAAAAGTGTAACTGTTTCATTAAAATGGATGCCATTGCGCTTGTAATTCTCCGAAAAGTACTGTAGTACTGTGCATTGTTTAAAACATCTTGCCCTGTTCCTTCATATTGTCCCTGTCCAGGCCTCTGCCGGAGGATGGAGACCTTGATGGCCTTACTGACAATCGCACATGTATGTAGCTTAAAAATCTTCTAATGGTGTATTACGGATTTTATGCATTTATCCAAGCAATTTAGTATGCTGGTATGCAAGCATTCAAGTAGGCTAGTATTCAAGTATTCTGGTATGCATTTATAAAAGTAGGACAGCATGCAAATTTGTAAAGTAGCTCAGTATGCAAGTAGATTGTACACACGGTGGCTAGTATGCAAATAGGTTAATACACAACTGCAACTCGGCTAGTTGCACATATGTAAAGTAGATTAGTATGCAAGTATAGAAATATGCAAATAAACTAGTATGCTAATATGCAAGCATGTAATGTTGATTAGTGTGCTAATAATCACCTATTCAAGTACGCAAGCATTCAAGTAGGCTAATACAGTATGCAAGTATCCTAGTATGCATGTATACAAATATGCAAGTAGGATAGCATGCAAATTTGTAAAGCAGCTTAGATTGCAAGTAGATAGTACACAAAAACTAGCATGGAAGGAGGTTAGTATGCAAGTAGGGTAGTACACAAATGCAACTAGGCTAGTATTAATAGAACTAAAGCTGTCAGGATCCACTGATTGGTCCATGTATAAGACATTTGGCTTTACAGTTTCTGAATGAATAAAATGTGTTCATGTGTGTGTTCCCTCTCTTCATGTCTCAGCTCCCCCTGGCTCTCTGCACGGAGGTCACGGAGGCTCAGCAGCTCAGAGTAAGCGAAGGACACTCGTTGCCCCAGACATAAATCTGTCCTTGGACCGGAGCGAAGGGTCCCTCCTGTCCGATGACATCCTGGACACTCCAGACGATCTGGACATTAATGTAGAAGACATGGACACACCAGATGAAACAGACTCTTTAGAGTTCATCACCAGTGGCAATGAGTTGGAGTGGGAAGGTCTGTATGAAACAGTGTTACTGCAACCAAGTATCCTTACTTAATTTCTTTTCAAGCTCTTGTATTTTGCAAACTTGTGAACACCTAGTATGGCATTTTCATTCAACCACGACCCCTCTCCTACAGATGATGCCCTTGTGGCACGAGCTAAAGTGGGTCCGGGTGATGGCTCAGGTCAGGGGGCTGAGGAGGGAGATGGGACTTCTCGCCTATGGAGGACTGTGATCATTGGAGACCAGGAGCACCGTATAGACATGCAGGTCATCAGACCATACCTGCGCGTGGTCACTCACGGAGGTCAGTTCAACCTTCATCCTAAGGGAACTGTTCCCCATGAAATTAAAAATTAAATATAGTACAACCGTAGTAGTGAATAAATAGTATATAAATAGCTATTCAGTGTTAGCAGTGTTAGCAGTGTTATGCTTAACTACACTCTCAGAAAAAAAGGGTACCTTTTTGATATGAGGGTTAAAACTTCATTCATTCGTTCATTCGTACCCAGTAAGCACTTTATCCAGGTCAGTGTGGTGGCAATGCTGCTTGCTGCACAACTGCTGTATTCCAAGCACATTACATCTACACTGTACAATTTTGTGCTAATGTCACATGTGATCAGGTTGTGTGAAACACAGAACCAAATACTCTGCTTCCTGTAGGTTATTATGGAGAAGGTCTGAATGCCATCATTGTGTTTGCGGCCTGCTACCTCCCGGACAGTGGCTGTGCCGACTACCATTACATCATGGAGAACCTCTTCCTGTAAGCCAGTGCTCAAACACATCCGGAAAAAAAACATATTTCATTTAGCCTAATTTAAGCTCAGTCAAGTAAAAGAACTAAACTCTTAACTTTATGTTAGGTTTGTAGAGTCACATTTGGAAGTGCTGGTAGTAGTTTGGTGTTAGTTTGGTGGTTTTGGGTGGGTTTGAATATTCCCATGTGTCTGTCGTTTGTAGGTATGTGATCAGCAGTTTGGAGTTACTTGTAGCTGAGGACTATATGATCATATACCTGAATGGAGCAACTCCACGCAGGAGGATGCCTGGCATAAGCTGGCTCAAGAGATGCTACCAGATGATTGACAGAAGGTATTGATGTAAAGTGACTTCTTGCCAATATCCAAGCCTCTAGGGTTAGTACAGCNACTCTGATGGACATTTTGTTATATTCCATTATTTCAAGGTTAAGGAAGAATCTCAAATGTCTGATTATTGCACACCCATCCTGGTTTATTCGGACTGTTCTGGCCATCTCACGCCCTTTCATTAGGTGAGAACATTTCTTTGACTAAATAATATAATTTGTCTTTGTATCATTACCTAAGCCATGTCTTTGTTAACAAACAAACTCCACTCTCTGGCCAGTGTGAAGTTCCTGGATAAGGTTCGCTATGTGCAGAGTCTGGAGGAGTTGGCTCAAATCGTCCCTATGGAGCATGTGCAGATCCCTGAGTGTGTGCTGCAGTGAGTACTTACCATCAGCAGGTGGAGCTTCTGAGACAATCAAAAGTTTAAAAAAGGCTGCCAGATACCTAAAACTGGAGTACTGAAAGTCTGGTTTATAAGCCTCACTTCCTGTTGCCAGTTCGTTGCGCAATAACAATTGATCACTGTTGGTGTGTGTACATGACCAGCATGTGTATACCCCATCTTTGAACATGAATGTGATGTTTGAGCCACAGGGCATGATGTACAGGGAAATTATGCCACACTTCCTCTTTGTACAACGTGACATGCTACATGTCATGTTAATTGCCTTGCCATGATTTTTCAACACAGTTTGTGGTATCCAAAATTAATTCTCAATTTAGCATCACAGACAACTTGGCATCATGTTGACCAAATTTGGTTTAAACCTTTTGAATTCCCTAGGAGAAGGATTTATAAGTTTGCTACTTCTTAAAACGCACAAAATCTAAAATAGTCGACTTCCTTTTGGGCAGAACCCCAAACCCATACATCTTCCAAATTTGGTGCATGTTGGTAAAGCTGGATCCAAATAAATAAGAAAAATTGTCAAAGGGAATGCATCCAGACCTTTGCCAGAACCTGACGACCACCATTTCTGATGTTTGTGCCATGTCTCATGAGTTTCGCATTCCAAGCACCTCAAAAATGGCCAAAATATTATAAACAAATTATTTTTAGGCTTTACAATCACTCAGTGTAAACTGACTGACCATAAGTCTACGAATATTACTACAATAACCCATTTTAAATGTTTTTTTTTTTCCCAGTAGCATTTGGAAAGTCACAAAGTAATAATGTCATTGAGAAATGAAAGACAGACTGTTGATAGTCTCAGGTTTCATTTGCAGTGTCAAGGGTCCCAGACAGTATAGTATAGTGTCAATGGCGTGTGTCAGTGCATTAACTAAGTGTGTTCCCCTATTCTCCTTAGGTATGATGAGGAGCGTCCCAAGGCCCAGACAGAAAGGTAAAACTGAGGCTTGTTGGTTGGCATGCAGTCAGGTACTGCTCGAGTGTCCTCTAACCTTTACAAGAACCTAGGAGCCCCTCACATCCAACTGACCCCTCATACAAACACACACACTTATTCCTAGGTTTGGCGTTTACAGCATTGAACAGTTCAGATATGCACGTGAATCAGCTCAGATAACTCCATGAATTGAATATTTGAAGTGTATGAAAATGATATTATTTAATGATTATTCCTTAAATATTATTCAATACATATCTAATCTAAACCAAAAGTGAGGCATGTATGTCAGCATGACCTGGGAGGTTAACAGGTTAAAAATTTAATATTACATTACATGCTACATACATTATATACAGTAGATTTGGGCATCATATTGTGCAATTTAAGAATAATAACTTTACATTTGAAGAAATAATTATATGTTTTTTCTTCTCTACCTCCATAGGCTTGTGGAAGACCAGAGACAGAGTGACAGATCAGTCCCAGATAGGTGAATACACTTAACAGATATGTCTAAGTCAAACAGAATATTTTGCAAAGTATTTTTTTCATATGAAATATTAAGTAGAGTATAATTATTATATCAGTGTAAATCTAGATGATGGCACCACAGGACTGCAGCATGCATGTTCATGTTTGGTCCGTGTCATTTTGCAGGCCCACATCGGTGGCTGCAGAGGCTTGTCCATGACTTTAGGTAAGGAAACTGACCTGTAACAGGAGAGGCCCTCCAGCTGAGCCAGTTTAATGGCTGACAGCGAATATTCCATGTTAGGAGCACACAACTCCACCCTGAAAGTATGAGCTACTCTGGTCTCCAGTGGAATTTTTTAAAAACTCCAGTGTGAGGCATGTTACATAAGGTACATCTGCTGCCCTCTTCAGCACACCAGTCCTCCTGGTCTGATCAATGCTATTTTTACTGGCACATGGGTTACAGCCGATGCTTCGGTGATCACACACACTGCCTCTAATTCTTTCCCCACTATGTTTAGTGATTTATCGTTTCTTTTATCGTTTTAAATGCCCTTCATGCCACACACCTGATCAGCACACTGGTTCATAAATCACGTCATGACCCATAAGCTGCTATTGCAGCTTAGTTTAATGTCCATGTGACTTGTTTGAAATGTAGAAGGGCATATCAAGCCAGGTCATCGCTCTGACAAATGGATGTAAGAGAAAAACTCAGGCAAAAATGGATCAGTAATAATGAGTTTTTAGATTTGGTTAATTTGTGACAACATAGGCTGTAGATTTCAAGTTAATTACTGTGTAACACTCTTCATAATGTCATACAGTGATTGACTTAAAGGTGCAGTCAGCAAACAAATACAGTAAAGGCCATGCCCCAAAAGACATCACCCTAAACCAGAACACTTGCCACATATTTAGTTTTCTCCCTCTTATTTACAGAATCTAGGGCTGTCACATAGACTTAGATTTTTTCAGCAAGTATTGAGTTGCTGAGAGCATATATACTTCTTTTTGAACATGGTTGCTATAATGCTGTCTTTAACCTCTTTTGCAGTTTTAGCAAAGGACAAAGAGCTGTGTGAGCTTCCTTCCTCTAACACCAACATGTGCATCTGTTTTCTACAATCCAGCAATCCGTCATCATCCTTCTGTCTGAAAAGGATCTGTTAAGAGACTTTATATATGCAATTATCTGCCACTTTAATAGGAACAGCTGTACACCTGCTCATGCAATTTTCCAATTATCAGCCAATCATGTGGCAGAAGCACGGATCTGCTAATCTAATGAAGGTTGAAGATTGGAAAATGACCAAGTGACTATCCAGTGTAGGTGAACCTGTGCCCACTGTAACCTCCAATTCCTGTTCTTGGCTGACAGGAGTGGGGTCTTTTGCTGTTTTAGCCCAACCACCTTAATGTTTGATGTGTTGTGCACATCACGGCTGTATATAGTGGTTGAGTTATCACAGCCTTCCTGTAAGCTCGAACCAGTGTGATCATTTTCTTCTGACCTTTCTCATCAGCAAGGTGTTTCTCACAGCAGAACTGGTGCACACTGGCTGTTTTTTTAAAATGTATTTATTATTTTTTTTAAACACTATTCTCTCTAGAGACTGTTGTGCATGAAATCCCAGGAGCTCAGCACTTTCTGACATACTCAGTCCAGCCCACCTGGCACCAACAACAACGCCACGGTCAGTCACTGAGATCACATTTTACCCCATTCCGACATTTTATTTGAACATTAACTGAAGCTCTTGCCTTGTATCTGCATGATTTTATTGATTGGCTGATCGGATGATTGCAGAGCAGGTGTACAGGTATTCCTATTAAATTGTCCAGTAAGCATTTCTACTTTAACCTGGGGCATGACTCTTTATGTGAACAAAAGACACATTTCTGAAAATACAGTGGACTATATGTACTGCAACACATGAAAAAACTCAAGCAACTTATTTAAAAAGCACAAAAAATGTGACTTTTTACTACATATCATTCCAGTCTCATCTTCGACCAGAAAGCATGACCGCAGTGTATAAATTATGTGGACAAGCTCAGCATGGACATCCATTTTTTTGTGTTGCACTGGTACAGTTGCACTAATTACTCTAAAGCTCCATATTTAATTACAGACACACAGTCATTAGGTTGTTATATTTGGTGCAGTTCATCATCATTCCAGACATCATTCACACCAGCAGAATTTTGTTACTGTAGTAGAAGGCATAAATGAAATCCAGCATCCGTGTAAAATATTCTGTATACTGTAAAATAGTGTATGCGTCTGTTTTTTTTGTCCCAATGTACAAGTTTTCCCTTTATAGCAAAGGATAACACTTCAAAAATAACTCATTACATGCATTTATGCTTTAAAGCTGATATAATAATGCATTCCTAAAAACAAGTCATGGCTGTAATAATAGGAATAAATGCAATAGATTTCAATAGTGTTAGCTTACACATATCTCAATAACATTCATTTCCTACCATCATGTAATTACAGGATTTCTAAATGTTCATGATGTAACTACAGGATTTCTAAAAATTTCAGTGAGGTACCTGCAGGATTTCTAACATTTCCATGCTGTATCTACAGGATTTCTAATTCCACCGATTCAGGAGGGATATTTTAAAAGACTGTAGCCATGTTATTGTACATACTGATCATACTGTACAGTGTTTCTGTTTTATAGATAAGGTTTTACGTGAATGTCCTGATAATATCTGTTGAAGCAGACATGACATAATAAAGTTAAATCAAACAAGGTGATCTGCTCCTTGTGTGCTTTCAAGTGTTCCTAAATTGTGAAATCCCTGCTAGTAAAACCATTCTGATGAATCGTCGGAGTAAACATCATTGAGAGGTGTCTATCAGTTAAACGCATTATCAACAAAGATGTTGCGAAACAACTCAGTCACGTGTCGTAGGTTGATAGTGGCTGTTTGAGTGGAACCTGTCAGGATGCAAAGCCGCAAAGCATGATATTAGCTATCATGGTTCGGTCTTGGCTAAGGCTTTGTTGTGCCCTTCATAAAGGCACCTAACCCAAAGTGGGACATTCCCTGTAGTTAGTTAATTACATAATGACAACTAAAATGATTCATGTAGATGTAATGTGTTGTCACTCAGTATCTAGTCACGTACGCATTCCACAAAGGACTCATCAATAAGATTTACAGTAGGTGAATAAATAGCCATGTGGGTCTTTTTGCCATCGTCCACTGGAATTCTGTGGCATGTAACTGTCGATTCGATTCTACAGGATGGGTCATTAGTAGAGCAAAAACACAAACCCGAACAATGTCATTGTCCCTTCTTCGGTGCTGCTTTCTGTAAACAAAGTTGTTCTGCTCTGGTGGAAAATCGAAAGCCGTGAGGGCCGTCTTTCTAATCATAATAACAACAATCTTGTCACAATAGCTTTCAACACTGAGCAGTACCCTGGACGATGACCTATGCTTTACTGATAAGATAACACATTTGTTTTGCTGTTTCAAAACTACTTCAACTATAAGCACTGATACACATATAAGCACTTTAATCAGTGATCCAAGGTTGTTGCCCTTCCCTGCTAATAAATCCACTGAGTGTCATAAATAGAAATAGTTTTACCACAAAGGAAGTGACACATGTGCTAATAAATCTTCTACCAGTTAGAAAGGTGAAGTGTTCCTATTATTTGCCCCTCTTGGGAATGTTTTTGATCTAATTAAGAGCAGAAGACACAGTGATCTGGCCTATCACGTCGGTACTGACGATTGTCAGGTTTAACTTGCATGACCAGTCCGGATTGATCCCATGTCCACAAGCATCCTGTTGGTTGCATCAGCGGCATCTGTGACGCAGTGGCACCTTTTTTACCACCCAAATGCCACCCCCCCCCACCCCCCCAATACACAGACAGTGGCAGAGTGATAAATATAGAGCTGGGCGCTCCACTAACAGGCGCTCCACATGGATCTTCTAACTTCTTGGTAGGGAAAATTCCCTCTGTGCCAGCGACACTTCCACCTAATTGCCTCTGATCTCTGCCTCGGCATAACTCAGCTATAACATTTCCATGTGATATAGCACACGAGAGCGGCTTCCATGTTTGAAGTATACTGGGAAAGAAAAATACATACATACATGCATACGTACATAGTGTAATTTAGTAAATTATAGCAAATGTAGTAAAAAAATGTTTTTGGAGAACCAGGACCTTTTGGACAAAAGTCCAAAAGCAAAGTGCAAGCAAAGTGCTTTCTTAATTATTATAATAAAAAAAATGAATGAAACCTTTTGTTTTGTCTTTGATTTTAGGAAGGCATGTTTTCAATTTATCAATATTGTAATTGAACGATCACTTGTGGTATGTTGGAGAAGTGACAGAAGCAGGAGTCAGAGTAAAGTGATCCGGTGCTGCGATGTAAGGCGTGGTAGATCATAAGGCCCATGCCAAGACCAAGCCTGGGTTTTTAAAAGAAGGGCTCCAAATACACCTCCGCAGTACAACTTGAGCTTGTCGTTCTTGTGCTTATGTTTTGTTTTTGTTTTTTTTTCAATCTGGTTTTACAAGAGTCAATAACACCACAGTTTTAACATTTGTCGCACATAACTGAACGGCTTTGTGATGCATTTCTTGTTTCTAAGCCTTTTCCTGTGTGTTATGTTGCTGTGGTCTGGTGCTGGCTGGTGTGTATTTCCAAAACACCTGAATGCTGTCTTTCTTTCCTTCCTTTTCAAGGGCAAGAAAAACCCATGCAGCAAACACCTTATTACATGACATTATAAAATTATAAACTCCCACAGTCTGTTTACCGTACTAATGCAAAAAAGAGGTCTAAAAAAAAAAGCCATGCATTCTACAAGCCCAAATGAATGAAGGATTTGTTTACAGCTCTGCATTCGTTGAAAAAAGTAGCAAATCTTTGTTTAGAGTTTGCAGTTTGGTAAATGGAAAAATTCTAATTACACCACAGAGCTATTGTGAATTCTTGAGCCTCATCACCCCATCCTGTAGTTGATTATTTCCCTATAACAGCACTAAATTTAACAGAATAGTGTCCATACAGTAGACTTCAACTCCTGAGTGCAAAACTGCATGTCTAAAATTGAGCACTTTGTGTACCGTTGGTTAGAAACTCATCATGATGTGTCGTACTATTAAAACAACTGCCAAAAAATGAAGCGTGAGCCGTTGGACACTTTGCACTCAGCATTCACAGCCTGCTGTATGTAGCACAAGGGTCATCGCCAACAGACGTTGTCATGTTCAACACATTTTTCTTTTCTGCTGTTAGTATATATATATATACAGTACTGTGCAAAAGTCTAGGCACTCTATTTTTTTTAGTACAAACTTTGTTATAGATTTTTATTTTATGACTTCTACATGATTGATTCAGTACAAAAACATTTCAGATTTCCAAACATTAGTTCTCCAGCACAAAATTAAATGTTACAGAGAAACGTTTGCATGTCAGTAAAGAAAGCAGCAGATTACATAAGAGACACTTTTCAGACAAAAAAACAGAATGAAGGCTGCTGGGTTTC
>CM074965.1:14731759-14773071 GCA_037577455.1 Pangasius macronema | reverse complement strand
TGATTAGGACACCTGATTCTGATCATTTGGATGGGTGACCGAATACTTTTGGTAATATAGTGTATGTGTATATATATATATATATATATATATATATATATATATATAGATAGATAGATAGATAGATAGACCACTGGGATCTGCAGTGATGCCATTATGACTGAATGTTAATGTTTATAATACCCTATTATTATCTTATCTTATACCCTATTTATGGCTGTTTCAGTTGACAGTGTTGTAAATGATACTTTGAGAAGTTTTGAATTCAGTTCTGATAAACCTGAGAGGAAATATTTTTGTTCACACTTCTAACACACATCACAAATAGGCATTCATTTCATCTTTAGCTTGTCTGCTGGTGTCGGCTCTTCATCAGTCAGCCATTAGAGCAGCACAAACAAAATGCCTACCATCTACAACCTGCACCCCCAGTGCCACTTCATCAAGATGGAAAGGAACTTTAGTCTACTAACTGAACTGCCCTACCCCTTAATTACTTTCCACCTGCGGATTCACTCATACACCAGTGCAACATTAACTAAAAGGGGGAACTGGACTTCTGAAGCAAATGTCCATCATATAGAGGGAGAGTGTTTTTCTGAACTTTCTTATCATTTAAATATATTTTCATAGGTTTTATGAATATGCAAATCCATCTGTCCTGGGTATGATGGTGAGGTGTCTCCCTGTTGGGGCCAATCAGAGGTTGTCAGGGGAGACAGGCCGACGCCCTTCTCTGGCAGCACAAGCTGTTATTGGACAGGTGCTGCTGTATATTTATGACTGTCCCTCGGCATCTAAGAACACTGAGAATACTTCCACACTGCCTTTGTCAGCATTTACACACACACACACACACACACACACACACACACACACACACACACGGATGTTTGTAATTTGATTGCTGCTGGGTTTATCCACTGACTTGTGTGTTCCTGTAGTTAATTAAGTCTATGCCTACATATACTGCTAAACATAACCTTCATTTCAGTAACTTTAAATAATAGTTTTGGCTCATCAGATGCATTGGAAAGTTATTACTCCATACAACACAAGCCCCCAAACCCCCATGCAACAAAGATACGATTCAAACACCCAAATCCTTGAACTCTGCACTGCTACACACACACACACACACACACACACACACACACACACCATAAACAAATGCACAATGAATGCAAACCTATTTGAAAATTTTGCCACCTCGGCAGCTCTGGGGTGAAGGCTAATCTCAAGGTAGCATGTTAGTGTGCTAACCCTCTCTCTCTCTTTTGCTCTACGCTCTCTGCTGAGCTGCTCTCTTCTTCCCTTCATTGTAGCCTGTGCTAAAATGTCACCTCTACTTAGACAACCAAAGAGGGGACAAGATAAAAGAGGAAAAGCAATTGCCACTGTGCTTCATGTCATGACAGAAAATGAGAAGCACAAAACAGTGTTCTGTGAAGCTTGGAATAAAAGAGGGAGTTACAGATGCATAGTTTCTTTCAATATGTTTAGACTGATGCCTCTGGTAGTCACGGAAGGAAACCATGGAGTCATATTGAATCAGTACTTTTTTTCTTACATCGGAGTGTGTTGCTGTACCTGTGTGTATGTGCATGAGAGAGAGAAAGAGAGAGGGCGGTAGAGTGAAGTTACATGCTATAAGAGTTTTAAAAATGATTGAGAGGGATGGAAATCATGTTAGGGTGGTACAAGTAAGATGAAGAAAGCAAAATGTTACATCAGAAAACTCAGCCTGAAGTTGTTATTTTATTACTTTATTCCTGAGTAAATTGATCAGTGTTTGAATTTGTAATTGCATTACTGTTGTGTGTGTGTTTTTTTATTATATCTTGTCTATGATGTAGTGTTAGTAGCAGGAATTTACAAACTGTTTCCATCCAGTGTTGCCAACTTTTTGACTTTGTCCCTAGATTAAGTGACTTTTTAGAATTTTTTATGTCAAAAAAGAGGGTAGCAACAAATATAGTGGAGAGTAGATGTTAAAAACTGTCCTGCACGAGTTTAGAGAGTTTAGAGTTTAGAGAGCTTAGAGAGTTTCGAGTTTTGGTTGATTCACCACCAGTGTGTAAAGACAGAATGAGTTTCACTTGCGCAAGCCGATGTTCACTGTTGTTCCCAATGACCAATCACTGATCACNNATCACCATTGTTCCCAATGACCAATCACTGATCACCATTGTTCCCAATGACCAATCACTGATCACCATTGTTCCCAACGACCAATCACTGATCACCATTGTTCCCAATGACCAATCACTGATCACCATTGTTCCCAATGACCAATCACTGATCACCAATATTTGTCCCACCCATGCACTTCTCTCTTCTTGGCGATAGTAATAAAAGCAAGTTATTCATAACCATTTCTTTTGTGTCTATTTCCCAATCCCTTACTACCACTGCTTTTTTTGTTTGCTTTTTGTATAGAAAATATAGTATTTTGTAAATGTGTAAATATTCCTTTAGTGGTACCATGACCAAAGAATTCTTCCTTGCATAAGAAGTAAGTTTTAATCTATTATGATTTGATAAGACTTCTATTCTAAGTGTCTTCAGAAAATTTTCCTTCTTCATGTAACATGTTTTGATATGCAAATGATCATGACAAATTAGCATATGACGTCAGTTGGCGTCTCCTAGAGCCTTTTTAAAGCATGCCTTATCTACTGAAAAAGTTGGCAACACTGGATCAAATGGCCAGAAATGGTTAATCCCACAGTAATCCTCTGAGTGAGCGTTTAGGAAGTTCTGATATCCCAACATGAAGAGCGTCTAATGGTGGTTTCGCAGGAAAACGTGTACAAGAGTGGACGGCATTGAGGTATACTAGTCTTCCTTTCATTAGGTGACCTTCAGCCCACATGTCGCTATCATTTAGCTGGCAACTCCTTGTTTCTTTACGCGGCTTCGGGCGTATTGAAAAATAAGGCAAGCATATTCCTTTTGGGGGATATCTTAAGACCATCTTCGTTTTAATCTCACATGAGGCAAAGATGTGTCGCTCTGGATAACCTAGGTTCATGAAACGAAATAATTTCAGAGTGTAGAAACATATTAGCTTGATGTCGGGAGCAGAAGGGGATTTTCTTTTCAACATTTTTTTTATTTAACAACACAAAATGTTATTGACCAGGAGCTTCAAGACATTTTGATCAATTTTATTTCCCATATTTGCATATATTTTATTTCCAGTAATTTGCAGTCACTTTTTTCTACTACAACTGAGAGCGTCCAAACGTTTGTTTGTGATTGGATTTTACTCATTTTTTTGTCCACTTTTAGATACACAATTAAACACTCAATGCAATATTTTATACTTACTGTAGCCTACATTGTATCTTAGTATCCTGGTGGAGGGAAGTGTCTTGAGCCAAACAGTTCTCCTGGATCTGCACTTCTTATACGCTGTAAAGGGGGACGGAGGAGGAGGTCCCGGGGTTATTATGGAAAAAATAGATCAGCTTACAGGCTAATAATAGACTTCAGATGCTTGGTCTGCTTTTGCCCTATTTGGCTGGCAACTGTAGGCCACCCAGGACAGGTGGAATTAAAAAATAAAATTACATACACATGTATAGCTTATGCGCAAAGATGTGAGCTATAAAATGTATAAGAATATGCTGTTAAAAATGATTTGCCTACTTGTGTATTTGTGTATTTGTTTGTTTATGTCTGTTGTCTAGTTATTTTCCAATGTATGTCATCAGACATTTAATTACACATGTATCGAGCTACTCCAGAGGCCATTCCAGGAGGAGACGATACGGGAACGCAGGACGTGTTGCGCATTTACGCACAGCTGTTTATCTCCAATTATTATTTATTCAGTATTTATTGAATAATCACAGGATTCACAACGACAAAAAGCTTCACAGAAATAAAAAAAAGTACACTAAGGAGTGTGCTAAGTAAATAAAAGTGCACAAGTGAAAGCATGCAGTTTCATTCCTCAGCCCTGAATTTCTCACCCGAGTCATTCTGTTCACGTGATCACACGTTGGTCACGTGACGCCACGTCTACTTGAGTTCACAGAGGTGAAAATCCTGTGATCGCAAGGGAAATATAGTGCAACATCTCAAGAAAATATATCCCAGATGTCCTCAAAATTCCCAGTAGTTTTCCACTTTTGTAAATGTTAGAAATGGCGGAATTAAAGGTTTGGTATGGAGTTACTCTCAATCCTTTGTTCACACCAGTTATCTGAAATTTCTGAAGTCCAAGCCAAGCTCTTTAGTTTAGATTTGTTCAGATTGTTTTGGGTTACAGGCTATAATTCAAGAGCACGTATTGTTTTTCTTCAACAACTGAACGTGTAGCGCCACCTTGTGGGTGGCTGATGAGTATTTTTTAACTTAAATCACAGGTTCCTAACCCTGGTCCTGGAGTAGCTCCTGTCCTGCACATTTTAGTGTTTTCCCTGCTCTAACACATCCACTTCAATTCAGAATGAGCTGTTAATTAGCTGATTAGTTGAATCAGGAGCAGGGAAAACACTCAAATGTGTGGGACAGGGGGGTTTTCTAGGACCGGGGTTTGGAAAATTAAGGATAGTCAGATGTATGCTTTAAGGAGGATGACCACGTGGGTGACACATGTGGAAGCTACCACATTTAAAATAAAAGAGAGAGGTCCATTTCTTGAATGAAATTATTGAAATGAAAATATTTTTCAATTTGCATCATCAACTGTCAGCATTTTGCAAATTCCTAGAATATTACTAACTATACGCCAACTATGTATATACAGTACTGTGCAAAAGTCTTAGGCACATGCAAAGAAATGCTGTAGAGCAAAAATGCCTTCAAAAATAATGTAATTAAATGTTTCTACATTTAAAAAAATACTACTAAACGTGCAGTAAACAGTAATAAATGAAACAGAGTCAATATTTGGTGTGACAGCCCTTTGCTTTAAAAAAATAGTAGTCTCGAGTACAATTAGTGCAGTTTTATAAGGAAACGAGCTGTAAGTGTTACTGAGCATCTTGCAGAAGCAGCCTCAGTTCTTCTGGAGACTTTGACTGTCGCGCTCGCTTCTTATTTTTGCAGCAAAACCCAGCAGCCTTCATTATGTTTTTTGTCAGGAAAGTGGCCTCCTATGTAATGTGCTGCTTTCTTTACTGACATACAAACATTTCTCTGTAACTAATTTGTGCTGGAAAACTAATGTTTGGAATCTAAAATGTTTTTGTACTGAATCAATCATGTAGAAGTCAGAAGATAAAAATCTATAACAAAGTTTGTACTAAAAAAAATAGGGTGCCTAGACTTTTGCACAGTACTGTATGTCATTATGTGGCCATTCATTTTGCATCATACTGGGATCCCTGTTAATAATCATCCAGTTTTCCCTGTTAGTCACCCAGAGCCAGATATCTTCATGATACACATGTCCATCATTCTGGATGTGGATGGAGGATAAATGAATTCTTCTAAATTTACAGTCCATATCATGAGAATTCTGAATCTCAGCGGAATCTGAAAATAAATCTGAATCTCAGATACCTGGAAATGTTTTGTAGCCTTGTAAAAGAGGATTGTTCTCACTGTTTAAAATAACAAGGACTTACGGAGTTTATCACACGGTAAGAGTGGTGGGGACAGGCCAGTGACTATACACTTGGTAACAGCTCATTTTTTCTAGCCAAATGTCGTCTCCTTAGGCCCCCTGTCCACTCAAGCTCAAAGCAATCACCCCTTATTTCACCATTTAGGACACCTCTATAAAAATGATGGTCCAGAAAACAATGCTAGAATAAGGCTGGTGTTCTTACACCCCAGCCGAGCGCAGCAGCTTGTCGTTTCGTACCAGTTTTGACATTCTGTTTAGCACTGTAGTATGCGGTTTGGGACGTTGCCCACAAGTTTCATAGTAGGCGTATTATGTTTACCGTTGGATAACAGCAATTCGTGGCCTGTGCAGATGCCAGCACGGAGACAACGTTCCCCACGTTAACAGACACGTGACCCAAACCTGGCGCCTGTGCGCAAAGTTTGCTTCGGGTCAATACAATTATGGGCCGGAATGGGCTCGGGTGGGAAAGAGTTAAGTCAGTTTTCTCGTCGAAGATGAACCCAGTCTGTGCATGCGTGTGTAAACTAGATCGTTTCTTACAAATGCCCGATCGGTGCTCCCTCTTCTAGTTTCCTCGAGGAGGCCAGAGTGCGGGTTAGAATTAGTGAAATCAGTGAGGTAGTGGAGTAGTGTTACTCTTCTAGTTAAAGTCTTCAGAGAGAAAAACATCTCTTCAGTCCTTTAGATTTAATCGTTTTGTGGTCAAGATGGTAAAACCGGTCGTTTTGCTTTTATGCTGCGCGCTGGTCAGTTTGGTCGTCGGGCAGCACGCGCGGGACAGAGTCGGCCCGTGGACGCAGAGGATCCAGTGGGAGAACAACGGGCACGTGTACAGCTTACTGAGTACAGGCAGCGAGTACCACTCACCCATACACTCCAGGAGGGAGTCCCGCGTGTACCTGAGCAGCCGAAGCCAGGCGGCCAGCCCCCTTTCTCCTGGAGAAGCGCGAGACGCTTCGGCGCACTTTCGCGTAACGACGTCGCGCTCAGGTGCCAGTGGAACGGCGTCCAGGGTCATGGGATCGGACGGAAGACACTACGTACCGGCGAGAGGCCGTGCAACGGGTGCTAGGCAAACGAATCTGGGCGCACCCCCACGGCAAGAACTCGCGGGGGCACCGGGCGCAAGACGTTACGCCAACCCCGCCGCATCAAACAGCACTAATTCAGCGCAACCATCAGGCTACTCGGGTAGCGGCGTCCCGAGAAGATCGACCCCGACCACGGAAAATGATAACAGCGCGAACCGAGTTCAAGAGCTGCATCCAGAGAGCGCAGCGCCCGCGAACTTGGAAAGCGCGCGCGTGGAGAGCGTGAGCGCGCAGCAATCCTATCCTGATCCTGCAATCACTGGGGAGGAGAGCGTCGGTGGTGCCGTCGCTCCAGCGCCTGGTTCTCTCGGAACAAGCGAGGAAGAAGCGACCCCCGACAACATGATCGGCGACGACCCTTGGAACCCACTGAAAAACCACAGGAACAGCGTTTTCTACAACGTGTATCCATCTGGCGGACGGGCTGCTACCGCGCGCACGCGCCGTCCTCCACCTGGAACTGGGTACGGCACGAGATATTTCCACAACGGTGAGCTGTGAACGACAATAAGATTTTTTTTTCCTTTAGGAATGATAGATTTATCCAATAACTGTTCATCTCGTTATGTGTGCAGGGCTCCCGGACCTCGTGCCAGATCCGTACTCCATTCAGACTGGCTCCTACATCCAGCGCATGCAGATGTATGCGCTCCGGTGCGCAGCTGAAGAGAACTGTCTCGCGCGGTAAGTGATCACTAATTAACTGTCCTATTAAAAAGAATGCATGGATGCAACAGATCCATTGTATTCAACCGTGTGTTATTGTAATAAATAATGTTGAAGCTGCAACACTATCCAAGACATGTATACATCAAATAGTGATTTTTTTTTTAGATCTAGTAACCAACAAATATGAACAACTGTGTATGAATTATCACTGATCAGTGCAGACTACACCCATAAGACTTTATGTCCCCATTCATTCATCCACCGGTTATTGGTGTTATTTGTTCTTCCTAAGGTCAGCTTATAGACCAACAGTCAAGGACCTTGACTACAGGGTTCTACTACGCTTCCCCCAGAAGGTCCAAAACCTCGGCACAGCAGACTTCCTGCCCGTAAAACCCAGACACCAGTGGGAATGGCACAGCTGTCATCAGTAAGCACTATTACACAATTACCTTTGTCCTGAAGAAGCCCATCAGGCGTTAAACTGTTCATCAGGAGCCAAATTCAACATTTTGCTATAGGTTTAAATATAATAAATCCATCTTCCTGTGTGAACATTCAACAGGCATTACCACAGCATGGATGCATTCAGTCTCTATGATCTATTGGATGTAAACACTGGGCGTAAGGTGGCAGAGGGACACAAAGCCAGTTTCTGTCTGGAGGACACTGGCTGTAACCCAGGCTTTCATCGTCGCTACGCTTGCACTGCGCACACACAGGTAAACCCACATACAGCACATAAACACAACCAAACACAGACTCGCACAAATGAGGTAATATACTCATACACACACATAGCACACTGATGACTTGATGTGTTGTAGGGTTTGAGCCCCGGCTGCCATGACACCTATGCTGCTAACATTGATTGCCAGTGGATCGACATCACAGATGTTCCTCCTGGTAACTACATCCTTAAGGTGAGGAGTGTGCTGCTTACTGAATCTAGCACTCAGATACAACCACACAGATAAGCTTTAAAGTATTGGTTTTATCCATGTTTGTAGATCACAGTTAACCCAAACTACCTGGTTCCTGAGTCTGATTTCTCCAACAATGTGGTGCGCTGTGAGGTCGTCTACAGCGGTCATCACGTCCAGACTCGAAATTGCAGGATAACCAGGTGAGATGAATGTTTTCTCATTGTATAATCATCCTTATTTCGATCATTATTTGTCCATCGCTAGTTTTTAATTCATTTTACTTAATACGGTTGATTGACATTTGATTGAAACATAAATTATTTATCCTGTTGCTGAATTATAAACTACATTCATTACATACTTTAAAGAACTAGCGACTAATTCATTTTTTCCCCCACAGAAACTAAAATCTTGGACATGTTAGGAAATCTTTTCCTCCACCTTTTTCTGTATTTTCTAAGCTGGCAGTTCATATGTAATTCCTTTTATTAGAGTATTCAACAAAAACTTGAAATAATGTTGGAATAATTTGTTGGAATAGGTGTACTGTATATGTATTATTTGTGTTAATATTTCTGTTTCGTTTTTAGTGCAATAAAATATTGTTTGCTGTATTAGAGTACAACAAATCACATTTTTATAATGCATTTAATTTATAGCTTGTTGTTACAGATATGTGCTTTGTGTTATTTTATGTGTATAGACAATTGCTTTGAAATTCTTTGTATTTATTACATATGAAGATGTAAGGGTATAGTATTCGTAATTTTTTTTCTTTTAAGACCTGAGTATGTTTTTTTTTTCTACTTGTGTTTAATTTTGGTGACTCCAGAGTAGACCACTAGAAACAGACGGTAACTACATGAAGTATTTCATTCATGCTGCGTAAGAATGCAAGGAGGCATCCAAAGAAAAAAAAAGTCTGACTGCGGGTAATGTCCCAGTGCTTGCATTATTACAAGAGACATTCCATGGCTCAGGCTGTTTCCCTGATACACAATAAACATCACAGAAACTAATACTCAAATTGAGTTATGTTTCTTTTGGAATTCATTTATAAACCCACTGAAGTCTGTTTTGTCTATTTGAATGAACTATCAGGATTGAAAAAACAGGCATATTGGACATGCGTTCTTTGTAAAAACAAACACTGATGCTGATTAAAATGAAGTCTGACCAATTGGTTCAGACAGTAGACCTTGCAGCATTTGGGAAATTTCTGCAGAAACGAGGCAGTGTGTCTGAGACAAAGTCTTTGCCAAATAAGTTCATTTTGTCTGGATAAATGGGGGTGTATTTCCTTGATTTGAATCACTTAAATATTTAAATCTTGTTTAGCATGAGCACAATAATGCAGTATATATTTTTTTTAGATGTTAATAATTCCCTCTTGTAATTTCTAGCAACTGATGCTACTTCTTTAACAAAAGACATAAGTGGTATCAACTTGATTATGTGTAAGGAGACCACCGTAAAACTCAATTTTTTTAAAAAAAAGTCAACTCTACAGCTCTAATGAAGGGCACCCAAATATCACCACATAGTTTTCTCAATAAAACGTGACTAAGCACAGAAGATCTGTATATCTGTTATACATCTCTATTTCTCTGTATATGAAGTAACATATAAATCAGTTTGGTTGTAAATGTAACTATAATGATTTCATTATGCTTGTGACAATAACCTGGATTTAAGTCCACATTGGTTGTAATTGCAATGATCATTGAGTGTAAAGTACAACTGGAGGCTGTCTGGCCATCTGCAGACGGGACGGTATGAGGACCTCTGTGTGTTTGTTCACAGTGCCTCGTGAAGACTGAGCTGGGACAGTATTAAACTGTCTTGCTATGTTGTCCACCATGGCACACATTATCCCATTCTGAATGGGATTCACGTCACGGGTTGGGGTATAACTACTGTAAGATGACCTGGTGTTCAAGTTCATATGGCTGAAGTTCTGTAAACTCACATTTATGCAGCCACACGTTAGCGAAAACCATTACGCAGCTCATAATTACTCCATTATGCAGCTCATCAGTTTAACAGAAACCCAAGGTTTCATGAGCAGTAATGTGAACGGATGCCAAAAGCCAAATCTGAGTCTAATGAGAGCACCGTTTAAATGGAGGACAGTTTGTCCTGGCCAGCTGGAAGCTGAAGCTCGGCCAGAATACCCTCCTTTTCTGTTTTTAAAGATGTCTGGAAAATCCCCCTGCTTTCACTTCTCCTTGCTCCATTCTTCCTTGTCTCCGTATTCCTACCTAATATTGACTCACATGGACACTCGGTCTGACTGGCAGATGAGGCCCATTCTCTCCTGCTGCTATTTACGTTAAATGTTGCGCACGGTGCACGAAAACAGCAAATTCACTCTTTCCTTGATGTCAGTAGGGAGGCCTGCAAAGGGTCTTTTGTAGCGGTCAGGAACTCGCCACAAGGCATGTTGCACAGTGAGCTTTTACACTGGAAGACAAGGAGCTGTTGAGTCTGTTAGCCTGTGTGCGTCAGGGGCTGCCCATGGTGAGCTTCTCTCAAATATGGCACGCAGGGGAGAAGAAGGAGGCTGCTGTTTGTCCAGCTGCCCATGGACAGCTCAGGAGGAAGCATCTGCTGGATGTCTGCCACTGTCCTCTTATATAAAGCACCCCTGAGCACATACTATACACTTATACAATGAAACACTTTTATCTATCTGGATGTTACATAACTAGGATGTGTGTTGAGTGTATGATGCTGCTCATCACCAAGTGTATCAAAAAAGTCATCCTGACTAACTATCTTGAATAACTGTGTTCTGTCGCTGACTAAAGATTTAGACGATCTCACACCGGAGCCGTATATTGTTATAATCTGTAAATATCTGCCTCAACTCATTCAGTTGTGCAGCAATTTCAGGCAGATTTGCCATTCTGGTATAGAACACAGTGTAATTTACATGAACAAAACTTTACCATGTAGCTAAAAGCTGTAAGAACGTCAGCCATCACAGACAACCATGCTGATGATAATGTAGTTTCACTAAAATGTGGACTGAAATATGGACTCTCCCTCCAAAAATCTAATATTTTAATTGCGTAGCTGAACTATGTCAATGATTTAGGCATGTATTCAAACTTTGTGAGGAGAGGGTCTATCATCTCAAATTACATTAAGGTAAAAAAAAGTGATTTTGTTGCCCAAGATGGCTGCCATATTACTTTTAATTTTTTTTTATTTATTTTTTTCATTTTAACAGTCCTAAACTACATTGGCTAACCACTGGAGAACGGGTTGAAATTTGAAGGGAAGGTATTTATGGAAACTATTTTGGGTGACATATACTTCCATTACTTGTTGGCCACATTATCTGTAGTTAGAGTAGAGGAAAGAAGCCAAATAATATACCTTGTTTGATCAAGTACGTTTATGGAAAGTAGAAAATTGCATGAAATTCGATTTTATTTCTGAGCTGCCACTTTAACGGGTGGCGCAGTGGCACGGCAGGTCCAGGATCCCTGGTTTGATCCTCAGGACAGTTTTTTTTTCTGAGCATGTTCTTCCTGTGTCTGTGTGGGTTTCCTCTGGGTTCTCAGGTTTCATCTTACGTTCCAAAAAAATGGCAGTAGGTGAACTAGCTAAGATAAATTGCGTCTTGTGTGTGAATGAGTGTGCATGGTGCCCTGTGATGGACTAGTGTCCCATCAAGGGTGCATTCCCTTCTCACACCCAGTGTTCCTGGGATACACAGTCACAGATAGATAGACAGATAGATAGACTCCGGATCCAGCATGACCTTGACCAGGATGAAATGAATACTGTGAGTGAGTATTCCTTTAAAATTACTCACAGATTAGCCACAGCTACTGTAAAAAATGTATTCTTTGTTGGCTCATTGCAAAATTCCTGTGAAAAAATTACAAGCCAATTAACGATTCCTTGAGACACAATTTGTGACAAAATGATTTTAGGTGGAATTGATTTTTCCCAAGTATAAGTATTTTATAATATAATATATTTTAAGTATAAGTTTGTGTGTTAGAGCCGGTAGCCTGGAGTTTTACTGAGTGAATCAGGTTCTCTGAATCTGTCTTTTGCCTGGGTGTGTGTGTGTGTGTGTGTGTGTGTGTGTGTGTGTGTGTGTGTGCATGTAACCCGGACGCTGCACATTTGTGTGTGTTGTGTGTGTGTGTATGCCAGCCCCATCACTGGCACCCCATCTTACGCACAGAGCAGAGAAATTCCTCAGCCGCTGAGTCAGCACAGACAAGCAGAGGAAAGGGATAAATCCTGATCATCATCCAGCAGCGATAACATCCACAGTGTTGACTACTTATACAACTCGCAGACACCAAGACCAACATACAGCGTCCACATTTGGCACTGTTCACGGCTGTATGCATGTTCTCAACCATGTTACAAAAAAGTGAACAGTTCAGGGCAGTGAGACAGCTTCTGTCTGCACTACAGGACTACACAAACTGTGTTTTTTCCATTCCTAATTGGAGTAAGTCTGTAATTATTTACTGAAAACATGATTTATTAGGGTGCGTTGGTTGGCGAGGGTGTCCAAAACGCTTACTAAAACAAGAACTTGGTGTGTTTAAAGTGTTCTTGTTTAAAGTGGTACTAAATGGCAGACATTATCTGCTCAAAAAAAGGAGAGGAAAGTAATGGAATGAATCAACAACTCTAAGTTTCTTTAAGAAGTCCAAAATAATGTGTGCCAAGCTAATGATGGCACATGATGATTTAGTTGTATTTATTGCTAGTTAGGTAATGAATTAAAGGAAGAACCATAAAGTCGGTGTTGAAGGTGTTGAACCACGAGAATACCAGAACAGCTTCAATATGCTTTGGCATAAATTCTACAAGTCGCTGGAACTGTACTGAGGAAAGGAACGTCATCCTTTCGAAACATAATCCATCAGGTGGTGTTTTGATGGTGGTAGTGCTGTTTAAAACATCACTCCTAAATCTCCTATTGGTGACTATAAAGGTCATAGCATATGATATACATCAACTATTCAGTGATCCTCTTGCCATGTGAATGGGGGCGGAGTCATCCTGGAAGAGACCACACCCATCAGGCAAGAGACAAGCTTTGTTTTGATTTCCTTCTAAGGGAGCAGGTGAATCCAAACCATGGCAGCAAAATACAACCACAGCATACCACTGGTTTGTTTTGTCACCCATCTGTAGATCTGAACATTTTCACACAGCAGTAGAGTGGATTTCCCCACTCTGGCATGATATTGCAGATGATGATCTCGTCAAATTCTGGCCACAGGAAGAAGCTATGTGCCAAAACCAGCCAGGATGTTTGCCTCTCCCCCTTGGAATCTTTTCTGCAGGTACAACACCAAAATCAACTTTTGGTTAACTTTCTGCCTACATGTACTCATATGTGGGTGTGAAACCATAATGTTCTGGGTGTGGAGGAAACCGAAAAATGCTCGGACTCTCCCACTCTGCCTTCAGACGTAATAAATACAGGGTTTATAAAAACATGCTTGACTGTATTTTTGGCTTGTATTTTCATTCAGCTTTTCCTGTTTACAGAAACCATGAATATACCTATGCTTCTTATTATTCAGTGTTGGTCCATAAGCCTGTTTTAGAGCACTGTTTACTCTGTTTATTCCAGGCTGCATGTTATTATAAGAGTGTTGGTCCATTTCCAACCACAAAGCATCAGATTAATTGTAACTGGACATTGACATACTACAGTACAGCTATCTGAGAGAAAAAGAAAATTACTTCTCAATAAACAGCCATTTGGATTAAATCTGCTTCATTAAATGAAGTGTCTTAAAACTGCGGTGTGTAAGATTGTCTGATAAACCTAATTTTATAAACATAATGTTTCAAGAAACCTTATGCTAGAGGCTGCCCAGTTTACGGTAGCTAGTTAGTAAAAAAAATGGTGGGGGAGGGGCTTAAAAACACAAATCAGATCATATAACCAAATATATAAAGAACACAGGTCAGGCAATGAAAACTCACAGACCAGCTGTAAAAGTTTTGATCTCCACACTGAACTAGCCAGCTAGCTCACTGCTCAGCCTTGGAGTTGCACAAAACCCCAAGCCGCTAATCCAAGTAGATCATTTCAGCTTTAGAGAAGTACAGACTGCTGTGGTAGCAGTACAGAGCTCACACAGTCAACAGAGCTAGATCACTATCTAAAAGACAAGTTCTGGTTATTGGAAACAGTTTTCTTTTTCACTTCACTGTGACAGTCATGTTGATGCACACAATACAGTTTTAATTCTTGGCTTCCAAGTGGTGCAGCAGTAGCTAAAGGAGATCATCAGGAGACGTAAAGTTTAAATCCTGACAATGCCGCTGACGTTTATGGGGCATGTATGTGGAGGCAGATAATTATATTGTCTGAATTTCCCTGGCCCACGTCCCAATGCTCTTTTGTTCTCAATTGTTCAGTCTTCTAAACGTCAAATCCCCAAATCTACATATTTACATGTTAATTATGAGCAATTATTTTCAGTGATTTATCATTAGAATGACTAGACAGACTGTGACTTGGTAAATGCAGATCAAACACCATCCTGAAACCATTAAATGTGCTTATATTGAAATCTTTGTGTTGTACTTAGCAATTCTGGTGCTAATTCACTGGTTGATGCTGTGTTTTGCTACTCCTATGAGAAGGAGGTGGACATTGCTAGTGCATTTACAATATTTCCTCCTCAGAACAAAAGAACAAGAGCTTCTCACACAACATTGTCCAGCAATATCATATTGTCATATTATGTCACATATCCAGTGTAGAAGTAAAAGTCGAAGTCCAGAAGAAGTTTGACGTCCACTCAAAGATTCAGAATGCAACGCAATGCAGCTATGCAATGTAGGTACGCTGAGTTATGGCAGAGACTCGGCTAGGCCAGTCAATGATGTATGAGATCAGATTCACGCCGGCTTTGAAAGCATGACAGAGTTTGCAGATGAAACATCGAGATAGTTGAACAGACTAAAGGAATAAAGCACTGCTGCATCGCTCTCTTGAAGTAGAGACTATGCGAAGGCTAAAACCCACTGGTGCTGCTATCAGCGGGTAGTCAAACAGCATTGTGGGTAATGTAGGAAACCATTAACTTAAATGAAAAAAAAAACATATACTGATGAAAGAAGTTTCAAAAACCATTGTTAATTATAAAAATGAATATGCAAGTCATTCACGGTGGATTTTTCCTTTAATAACATATTTATACCAGAAACAGAAAGAAAGAGACACTATGGCTCCACCGGAGTCGTGTTTGTGCATAGACACTTGGTGTAACTCTTAGCACACCCCTGTCATTCAACAACTCTGATGAGTACTTCAGCTTCATTCTCTCACTTATTCAATCTTCCTCACTATCTCTGCTTTTCCTCCTTTCTCCTTCCTCCAGCATTATGAACAGACCGTCTGCTCAGAGCATCTCCAGGAGTCGCTCACCTATTCTTAGACAGGCGAGACTGGAGCGCTTGATTACTTTGTTATTCTTGGGCCAAAGACGGCAAAGTCAGAAGGTTGGTTGTTTGAATGAACATTAGTTTTAGGGTGTTGTTTTTGGTGCAAACAGCAGTCTGACATTCCACAGGGATAGACATACCATTGTGAAAAGGAGAGAGGGAAAGTAGACAGAGCATTCATAAACACAGCCATCTGTCTGTCGCACAAGACTACTAAAAAGTGGGTTGGATGCATGGATCTCATGTAGGGAGGATAGATACAGAGTCAAAGCCTGTCTAACATCACTCTTACCTAATGCTTGAGGTATGACCAAGGCCACTGAGTACACTGATGTTTTGTGTTAGACATCACTTTCCAATTCTACAGCTCCACTGCTCATTTACTGCACTGTTTGCTGTACTAAATCATTTCCTATTAGTGTTGAGTTGTAGAAATAAACACAAGATGTCCGGAGAAGCGTTGACTTCATGACTGTATTTTCTCGTGGGAACACTGCTCATTTTTTATTCCTCAAACAGGAACAAGACCTTTCGTTTGGTTTATAAGCGTAAAATACCTTGTTTTTTTCATGGGTTCTTGTTAAAATGGGTATGGAATATTATATTATTTAAATAATACAATTAAAATGGAATAATAGTGGAGATAACCTTTTTTAATTAAAGGATTTATCACATGCCAGGCTTTAGACGTAGAACTGTTGCATTCTTGTTAAACATGATTTAGTTCTAGGCCTTTGCACTATAAACGAATCAGTGCCAAACAACATTTCTCAAAATGAACTGATTTTTCTGAGTTTTCTTTGGAGCATAATATAATATACAGCCCATCTACTTTGAACCTCTCAATTGGGTTCTTGCAAACTGGTTGAACGTGCGAAGGCAAATGAAACAAACACACACTCTTAATATTTAATTGATGACACCATTATTTTTTCTAGTGGGAGTATGTGTATTTAGACTATATGATTTCAGGCAATGTAAAAATAAGCTGCATATTGTATAGTTGGATCCATGTCCCAGACTAAGAATTAAGTCTAAGAATCTGGATTAACCCTGAGCCCATGTTAAAGGTAGCCTCATGGCCTGAGGTCCTGTCAATCCCATACACCATCGCTCTTCTGCAGGACAGCAAGTGGAGCCATGAGGGAGGGACCTGTGGTCTTTACATTCTTCCCCATTTGACATTTTGAGCTTTGTCTGAGTTCAGCAGCAATGATAGATGAGATTTAGAGGAAGACAGCAGTTGGTGGAATAGACATTGGTTATAGAGTAAACACAAGTCATGAACATAATGGACTTGGTTTGTTGTTTTAGCATGCTGGCATTGCTACAGAATTTAGCGCCAAGCTTCTGCGGCACCACATGCTGGCCAAAACAAAAAAATGAAGCATGATGACCAAATATTTACAACACTCTATTTCAATGGCCACATATTAGTGACTAAGTGTTCAAATTAGAACAAACACAAGCCCATCCTGTTAAAAGGATAATAATGACTACAACTCTCATACACATTACATTATATAAGGAATAAAAGACGGCGCTGTGTGCTGTTATAGGAAAATAATCCAATAACAGCAAGGGTTTTATTCCTCTTATACTACAGCAGTTTGTGAACAATTACATTTTTCTTTAAGTTATTAATGAATTACATTGTATTTTTAACCATTTATAGTTACATTTCATGTTGTCGAGCATCCTTGACACAAGTTAATTCCTGTTATCACTTAATTTACCGCAGCTATAAACAGTCGTTTTATGACCAGTGTCTCTTTTTTCTATTTCTCTTTAATGTTAATAAGAGAAAAAGGCAGAAAACCTGCTGACTGTTACAGAGCAGTGTTACTGACTCCTTCCTTTAATGTTAAATACGTGTCTCCTTACAGAAATCGTCACCTTATCAAAGATTATATGGCTTTTAATCTGTTTAATCTGTTAACGAAGAGTGTGCACCATTCAAATTCCTGTGTTAGTTGTTACTATAGACATGATGACGTGGAATTATCGGAATTATCTCATTAATAATCCTGTGATTTAATTTACAGCAAGAACTACTGTCAGACCTGATGTTATAAAAATAAAAAAAATCAACACCTTATGACCAATTGGATAAGAAAATGTGATGTGGATATGGAATAATAACTGCTTCTGAATTGATCAACAATAGCATTATTATAGATAGCTTTGAAACTAAGGCTGTACTTGCAGCCTGGCTGACCAGCAGTTATGTTGTTCAAACATGGACTAAACCAGCATATTTCGATCAAATTGTCCTTGTCCACGTGTCAATGCTTCCCGTGAGAACTCACTCAGCCCAGGCATGGAACAACGAGCCCCGTCCATGACAGCAGGGCTGCTAATGTGCAGCACTTAAAGGCACAAGTTAGAGTGTATATGAGTGTAACTATTACATTATAGCAGTATTAATTATAACATACTGTACTGATGGTCTAAGAACTGAGACACAGCCCTCGGTGGGATTGGCGTAGAAGAGATGCACAATGGGGAAGAGGGTCCTCTTAAGGAAGAGTGATAAAATTCTCATTCAAGACTTAAGTAAATACAGACACAGACACTGTCAAGACTGGAGACACTGTACTCAACTGTGCAAATATTCTACAGAAGCCATACTTCTGGTACTGATGCATGTTAAATCAAATTTCTGCAGAAAATAGCAGGTTATTTAAAAATAATTTTAAAGCTACATACAAATAAGATACTGTATGAATTTTACATGTAGGCTGATTTGAAACAATGACATCACTTTATCAGATTATGTTTCAAATGTCTCCTTTTTATTTCTTGTGAGCGTCATAAAAGCTCAGGGACACTTTTATGGACTGTAGCGCCCTCTTCTGGAGAGCATATATCAATGATACAGCTTAAATACAAAACTAAATGCCTTATATTGGCTTTAAATAGCTCATGAACTAACTGCAATATAATGGATAGGGTTTACAGACTGATGCAGTGACACAGGTTGAATATAATCCTTTTACACTGTAGCTTTTGGCTCTTAAACATTTAACCAATAATAAAGAATAATAAAAGACTTTCAATTCTCTTTGGTCATCTGAACAGTCCACTCACAGGCTTCGAATCCCAGGCGAGCTTTGGGAATATGTTGCATAATATTTGGGAGTCCAGACTTTTTTTTTTTTCCAGTTTGGGAGCAGCTTAATCCTCTGCAGCGCTACCTTTAAGGGGCAAAAACTCAGAGGCTGGTTCACAAGTATGGCAAAAAGGGCAGCTTGTTCTGATGGATGTAGTGCAGTCAGGATTGGAGAGAGAGAGAGAGAGAGAGAGAGAGAGAGAGAGAGAGAAGGACAGGCCATTTCTAGTGCTTTCCATGGGAAATACTCTCAGTTCTAGTAAGACATCTTTGCTCTGCTGTTAGATGCATCTCTTCTTTGTGGCATCCCTGCAATAAAAAAAAACATTCAGTATAAGTCAATGTTCATCACTTAAAAAGCTACAATACCAAAAAAAACCCTGTAAGAATATCACAGTTTTATCTAGGCTTTAATCAGTAACTAGGCACAGATGGTTCAGACTGTTAAAAGCAAAAATGTACACCCCCTGATGACCCAAAACCAGTTTCTAGGTGAAAATTGTTTTGCCATGACTCTGTTATTCTGGAGACTTCATTTGAAACATGACATCTGGAAAAAGCAAGGGAGAACACACCAGAAGTTGGATGGAGCTGTAAAGGCAAAGTTCGTGGCATGCAAATGATCATATTTAGAGCAGGAGATGCAAACTTTTGAACTGATTTCATTTGGATTTCTTTCACTATTAACATAATAACACAGTAGTTGACTACTGTTAACATCTCCAAGCCTAATACAATTGTCTTCTTAATTTTGCCCTAAGTGAATGAAGACTTTCTGCACAACTGTAGAAGTCCATCAACAAGCTTAAGTGCTACTTTTACTGCCTCGTTCATTTGTAGCTTTTATTCTCTGGATTTGAGCAATAGATCACATTAGAGCCAAAAAATTAGTGCTGCTACAAAAATGTTGGATGGCACTACACCAAGCCTGCTCTTGTTTTACACTGTGATTTAGGAGTGTGATTAATGTGTTCTGTGCTGGAGGACAGCAAGCTGATTAGGCAAGAGCTTTTCTGAGTGTTGCTTTCGCCACGGTTTAAATGCAGCACCAGAGGTGCCAGAGCATACATTTGGAACAAGTTACGCTGCTTATAAAGTGCCATCGATCAAGGATGAGCGTGAAAAACAGGTAGACATGACTAAAGTAAATCTGCTAGCTTGTCCTAACAACCTTTGACTTTTCATAACAATCACAATTGTGCCTTCTTATACCGTCATATCTATATATAGTTTTTCTATTATTTCCAGTTTTCATACAGGTTATGTAGGACTGTAATGTCCTTGAGCTGGTTGGTCTGTCTCACAGGTATCAAAATTGGTCCTTACACTAACACTGTAACCATAGTAACCTGCCATGCCAGCCAGATGTAACTCTTAAAACTACTTGGACACCTGCAGAATCTATAATAATTGATTTAAAAGACCAAGTCAGTGGCTCACTCAGAATAGCAACTGAGCAGAAAAGAGTGTGCCTACAGTGGTACTGTGTGTTCTGTGACTAATGGTGCTTATGTAAGGTAGTTTTGGGCCTTTTATAGCTTCATTTACAAAAAAATAGAGAGAGAGACAGACAGAGGAAGCTTAACATATGATGAATACAGCCTCTACACTTTTCAAATTCATAGATAGAGTAAGCTTGTATGTTCAGACTAGATAGAGTAATCTTGTATGCCTGTTGCACACAGTGCACTCCAGTCAGGTATCTCACTCTGGTGACGTTAGACCTCCTGAAAATACCCAACAGTGTCCTGTCATCTACTGAATCATCCTAAGTGTCTGTACATCTTAGTGAGTCTGGAGTGAAAATAAGTGCAGTATTGTCAGGCCAAGGTTTTCGGAAAGACAGTGTTTATTATTCACATGGTGCTCTGAAATAAAAAGCCATCTCGTTTTATTGTCTTTTAAGCTTTCAGGGTCTTTTTACAGCGCTCATAGTAAAAAGTAGATGAAAGACGATACGGTTTTGTTTCCCTGGACTGGATTTTAATTAGCGGTGCTAGTTTAAATTGATATGGAAATGAGGCATCCTAATCTCTTTATTGAGTCATTCAGAGGGCAGTGACTTAGTGAATTATGAATTAGTGGTATGGCAGAAGGATATTTTGTGCCAGTTCTAGTGAAACTATTCTCACAGAATTTTAACACACCAGATCCAGGGACATTTGGAATGTTAACTTAATAAACCACAAATCAGGTCAGACCAGAGCACCATATGCTCAGACACTCGTAACCATGTGGGCTTTATAGTCTGTGTAGGCTAGCACAGTAACACACACACACACACACACACACACACACACACACACACACACACACACACACACACAGGTCTCCTGTCAGACTGTTGGAAGTTAGATTGCATTTTAATGAATACCACCAGGAAATAATGAAATGTTCATAGCAGCCACCGCTGCAAAGGCAGTCACTGGTGAGGCCTAAAGACTCATAACCTATTTCTTTATCTGGTCGAAGGTCACCAGGCACTGAATGTCCACTCTAAGCAAGTCTTATTAAACCATCTGCTGGGATGTGTGGACAGAGCATTTGTTTAGCTCATGTTTACTTCTCTGTGCTTCCTGTTTTGGGTGTTGAGGTAAGTCATATGTTCTCCCAGCTGTGGGCAGCTACCATTTTGCAATGCAAATACTATACAAAGCCGCCTCGTTCAGGCCATCACCAAGCCAGGTGGTGTCTAATCAAAACCAGACTGACTCAAACATGGCTAGAGAGTGAAAAATAGCCTGTCGTAGCACATTCCGTCCACCAGAGGATGTCAAGCAGCCTCTGCCAAGCCTCAACCACTGTTTTCAAAACATGGCAGGGGAAAAATCCGACTATTCCTGTACACACAGGATTGTTTCAAAAGTTTGAAGACCAGAGTGATGCAAGATAAATGTTTAGCTTTTAAAATCCCAATTTCCAGCCACTGCTAAGCTGAAGCACACCAAATACTTTCCAGTTGATTGCACCAGCAGGTCATGATGTGATCCTCTAATTTAAACACAATCAATTTCCACATGTTCATCATACAGGCTAATCAGTCACGTGACTCTCATCAACTAACACTTAAACTAAATCAGAACATTAGTATCGCTTCATGCTCCTTTTTGAACTCTTGTTCTCTATTCATAAATACTGTAAATAATCCATTATTTTTAGAATGTTTCTAAAACATGCTTGATTGCATACAGGATTGATGAATAATATGGAAAAGCTGCATGCTCCAGGGCCCTCAATGAGTCAATCACCTTCACACTCGCCTGAGTTGATTAGGTCTGAAATATGCAGAATTCGCAACCACTGACTCCAGCACGCAGGAAAACAACAACACAAATGGAAACCTGAGAACCAAAGCACAGTCTATGGGTAAACAGATGGAACAAATTGTTCAAATGTGTGTTTTGCTTTTTCTCAAATGGCAGGGTTTCAATTTCTGTAGAAATGATTCAACTTCAACAACCTCCTCTGCTTCCCAGAATGAATGACTAAAGGAGAAGGAGTCTTGGTGAGGTTGATGGTTTTTGTTCCTCTTTCAATATAGGCCAAGTATCTTTACGAATCAATTTCATGACTTATGAGTAAATGCCATACATTACAGCACATTTGCCCCTCAAGCAGTCAAGTACTATGGCAACACGCTCACACAAATGCAAATACATATTCATACTGAAAATTGACTTTTAAGAGCACCTATTGTCCACTCACCCTGCGTTACCTAACCATGAGGATGTTGAGGGAAAAACATCCTATTTACGTTCTTTGTGTGTCTGTGTGTGTGGGTGTGTGTGTTGTCCTCATGAGCGCAGTCAGAGCTCTGAGCCAGTGGAACTTCCCTTTTCACCCCACCTTTACACCATGGTGGAGGTTAGCTGTTTCTGTTTTCCAGGGTATGGAGGTGTTTTCAGGACATTTGAATCCTTTGAGGGTACTTTAACCAGTCCATTTTGTGGGTACGGTGGGGGTCTCTGAGTTTTAGCCAAGCTAATCGGTGCTAGAGGATAAGGGGGGTCGAGATTCTTTGTATGATCTGTTCTGCTTCTTGGATGCTGGAGCTCTTTGACTTTGGCTCTGGGAGGTCTGGCTCGCAGACAGTCTCCATTGGCAGTGCTCGTTGTCTTCTGAAGCTCCAGAGCAGACGTATGATTCATCTGGCTGCTGTCTGCAGACTCAACAGTTACGAGACCAGGAACGCGGGAGGATGGGTTTGCGTGGCTCTTTGTGGTGGGATGACTGTCAGGGCAAGTGGAAATCACAGCGGCCAAGCTATGGCCTGATAGGGAATGAGTGGTCTGTGATTTGACACCAGCACGCATCCTGTCTCTTTGCAGTGATTCTGCATCTCTGTTTGCATTATGGACAAGTGCCACAACTCCAATACGACTAGCTTGGTGCATGGATTCCTGTGGCAGACCATTGAATGGTCCTTGCTCCTCCTCACCCAGGTCAATGCTGGAAGTCAGGACATCAATCTGTTGGACCACCTACACAGACAAACACGTTCATTAAAACTGATTATATGAAATATGTTTAAAGGATTATTCAATGTAAAACCCATATATGTGAAGTGACCTTGAGACTTGTCAATTCACTTGTCAATGAGTACGGTCAATTCTTAAACCAGAATAATTGGTACAGTTAATTTGTCAGTTACACTTTTATGGAAGGTCACGCATTCCCTTCACTGTCACATCATAAATGCAGTGAATAATTAACTGCTAACTCATTAAATTCAAGTATCTTGAGAATGTTGGCTAAATTCTTCCAAGCAGACCTACCTGACACTGCTTGTTAAATTATGAATTGTATGTCTAATGCTCTCATAAATCAAGGCAATTTATTTGAAAGGATTCTAAATAGCTTTACCCTACAATTTCATAACTAGACATCAGTAAAGAAAGGTTGCACCATATCATTTCAACCCACCAGGTCTTAGCAACTCATCAGTTAGTTCTTTTTAATCTTATTCCCTAAAATTACCCCCAGCCACTTAACTGACCTTTAGACAGCAACTAAAGGGCCCATTATTACTAATGCAGGTCTACTGTACATAGAGCATAGGTATCTTTAGCTATTGATTTTTGCTGTGCTTCCTAGGACCCTTTTAAAAGAGTAATAGTCCAATCTTCTGAAGTCAAAATAGCCTTTCACATCTGCTGTGATTTGCTTTTATTATCTGGCCCAGATCTCCAATAGCATACCCAGATAAACATACAATGTCCATTAAGACTACCTAAAGATTTCCAGCACTGATGCCCCATACCATGTAATAAGGAGAAGCTTTGATCTCATCTGCATCTGTATATATTATTTCCTGCTTGTTTTGGGTTGAGCTCATGTTCTACAGATCTCAGTGGTAGCTTATCTTTCTGTAGCTGTCACACTGGATTCATTACCAAGATATCTTACAGAAAATACACTTAAAGGTCATCAACACAAGCTGGCACTGGATATTGTTCTAACGATGGCCAGGTTTTTACCTAACAAGGCCCCTTCTTACAAAGACCTGAAACAATGCCAAGATTAATACTAACAATATGGGCGATATGGATTGTATAGTAAATTATTCATTTATATGAACCAAGTTACAATTGAAACAAGATACAGTGTGACCAGAGAGCTGAGTAATTGAGTGTTACTGGTCTTGCTCGATGCCAAACAATGGCTCATTGGTGGTCCCTGGATTTGAACTTTCAATTTTCAGATCATTAGCCCAAAACTTTAACCCCCTGAGCTACCACTGCCCCAGTTTTTATGCATCAAAGAGTATAATAAGGAAAATGTAACTGCTGATAGGGGTGCAAACAATAGCAGTTCATTACTGCACACTTGTAGTACTTAGCAACTTAGAAACCTCTTAAGCTAATGACTCTAAACCATGTGCAAAATATTTTCTGCGCTACTGACAACATCCATGTACTATTAAAACAAAAAGGTCTATTTCACTCATCATTGCTCCTCTTACCTCTTTCATCTCCATTTGAACCTGTTTGAGACCACTGAGCACATCCTCTAACTCCGTCACCACTTGTTTGATCTGCTCACGCACTGTTCCCTGGCTCTTCCTGTGGATACTCCGGCTCCCCCCAACCTCTGCCCTGTCTGTTTGACGCAGTTCGGACTCTCCATCATGGATTCCACTCACTGGCAGCTTAGGTCCTGATGTCTTGGAGAGTGCAAATTTGCTCTGGGGAACCTCAGTTGAAAAGAACGCCTTAGCTCCATTACAGTGGTTCTTGATAGGACTGGCTGGTCCATTAATCTCTGTGCTGTGCCCATCATCATGACCCTCAAAAGTAACATGCCTCCTTTCACAGTGCTCATTGTATGCAAATTTATGTCTGTTGTCCCATTCTAGCGCTCTTAGATGAGTATTCTGGTGATAGTTCTCGCTCATGCAGTACAAGTGATGCTCCTCTGACACATTCCGAGCTTCCCTGTAGTAACATGGGCTCCTGACCTTTGCCAGCATGGGGCCACCATTGAGGGGGTGTGGCAGCTCATGATGGTACCATTCCCTCCCACAGCCATAGTCGCTATGTCTCCCTAGCCTGTCTGCCACTCGCTCATCAGCGACTTCCTGTCCAAGATGTGCCAGTGCTGATCTCTCCCGCACACATGTAGATGGGGGAAGCCAGAGGTCCCACCTAGGTACCCTCACCTCCCTCCACAAGTAGCATGGTGGGATGCACCTCTCAGACACAGTATAGTGGCTTGGCCCCAAGCAGACTTGCCGCCTCTGCAGGTCATGATGGTTATGGTTCCCCGTCCTGTCCTCAAGTGTTTCCAGATCAAGCGGAAAGGGTAGAGGCAAGTCCTCCCTCCACACGTGTGACCTTAGACTGGGCTCCAGATGTGGGCATTGCCCATCACCAAGCTCCTGCCTGTGATGTGTTAACGTTGGTCCCTGGTGTAGGCATAGTTGGCAGTAGTCCTTGGCTGGATGGAGGGCACGTTGTCCTTTTGCTGCCTTCTCTGAGTGCATAGCAGTAGGAGACTAAAAGACGCCCAGGCTGACGACTTACAAAACAACCAGTTACCTCCTCTCTCTTTCCCCACCCAGGCCATTCACTAAGGCTGTTTTTCTCATCTGCGTAGGTCTTTTTCTCTCACTCCTCTACCATGTTTCTGTCCTTTTCCCCATTCTATTCCATTTCTCACATGCTGTTTCCTTCAACTTCTCCTCCACCACTTTTTTCCTTCTTTCTCTTTCAAGCCTCACCTCCCCCTTCCTTGCTTTTCTAAGTTCCCCTTGTTTTCCCTTTTTTCTCTCTTTCTCTTTCCCTCTCTCCCTCTCTCTCCTCAACTTCTGTCATTTCCCGTATGCAGTCAGTGCTGTTGCCCTTTCTCCAGCGGTGGGCCTCTTTCTCTCCTACCCCCCCCTATTCTCTCACTACATTGCAGCCTTTCCTGTACCTATCCTTCATTCTGTTTGCACTTTGTTGCTCCTTCTGTCATTTCCTCTCTCTATCTCTCCCTTCCTTTCTTTCCATAGCCTTAACCCTTCTCTCTTCACTGTGTAAAAAATTCTCTGTGTCAATTCACCCCCTCCCAAACTCTAGCTCACTGGTTCTCCGCCTCTCTGTTGAGTTTCTTCCTCCCTTTCCCCGTTTCTTTTTCTATCTTTCAGAAAGTCAAAGTCGCAGCTCGTAAAGCCAGTGAGAGCAGTTGCCTCTCCATGTGAGTCCCAATTGCTTCCTTAGATCTCCCACACTCCTGCTCTGTCTCCCAAGCCCGCCTGCCACTCGCCAATTAAACACAGCCAGGATTCCACACTGCCCGAGATGGGGAGGGGAGAAAGAGAAAAAGAGAGAGAGATAGGGGGAGAGAGAGAGAGAGAGAGAGAGAGAGAGAGAGAGAGAGGTGGGGTTTCAAGCACAGTCAAAGCAGGCAGGATCTAACATGAGCGGGAGACAGAGAGATAGGGAAGGAGGGAGGGAGAGAAGGAGGCACAATTTTTGTACAAGGGGGGATTTTCGAAATAACTCTTCCCTTCTACGAAGCCCCTCTCCATACATGTTTGACAGACTTCAAAGCATATGCAGCTGGAAATCTTTTGTTGTGATTCACAGTACTCTCCTCTGTGCTTATCTGATTCCAGGCATTCGAGAGACGGTAATCCCAGACCACAGCATGCGCACATAGAGAATTGTTTATCTGGATTCAAATTCTCACAGCCGAATACACTGCAACTTCTCAAGGAAAAAAAACTTTGTAAAGAGGACACATTGCTAACTGTGGATTTATATCCAGAAATTTCCACTTATGAATGTAAGTCATAATAAGTGAGTAATCTCTCGTGACAGTTGTTTGGAACAAAAGTTGAGGATACTCCAGATTTATAGCTACATCTGCAAAGCTCAGCTAAAAAACACTGAGCTACAGCTGGGCTAAAACACGAGGATGAATCATAAGATATGCTACTGTATAAAGTAGTTGTAATCTCTCTCTTTCACACACACACACGCACACACACACACACACACACACACTCTCCCTCCAGCACGAATGCAAAAGAGACTCAATGCTGACAGAAAAAAATTTTGACAGGTTAGGAACATCACATACACCCATTACGTTTGGGGGCAAGGACACAGGATCTAAATGAAATGTAGGCATCCTACATTCCAGCACACCAACCCTAATCAGCACATACTAAAATACACACACACCTGTGGGGTGGGGTGCTGGGGCTAGTATAAGCACCTGTCAAAAAATGACAGAAGAGCATGTGTGTGTGTGTGTGTGTGTGTGTGTGTGTGTGTGTGTGTGTGTGCACATGTTGTATATGTGCATCCATGTCTTAGTCATTGGGGGAGGGATGGTGTCTGCATTTTGTCTCCAAATCTAAAAGCTATCCCCCGAAGGCCTGTCTATAATGGAGACCTTGAAAAAATTCTGCATGACGGAGTGTCACTACACCACAAATCCCAGAAAGCCTTTCTTTCTGTTACATGCATCAACAAGCTAAACTAAGTATGGTTTTGTTTACTACAAGTCATGAACTAGTGGATAATTACAGCACACCTTTAAAAAAAAAGTCCCCCCTCAAAAAAGAGAGAGCTAGATTCAATATGCCACTTTTTTTTTCTTTTTTTTTTTACCTCTGTAGTTATCTCAGTTGGCTCATAATTATGATTTGCTGGTCACATTTTTGCACAGCTATGTTCCTATGGAAACAGTCTGTTCAGGCAAGACGATGACCTGTATGTTCTGGCCTCTGTATTTTAGCATTTCCAAAATGGAGGCAGATGATGGCAGAGGGCAGTGAGGATGTGTGTCCTTTTCAGATTGTAAATAACTCAGAACGAGTACTGCATCATACTTGCTGTAAGGTTCAAGCAAGCACTTCTTTAGAAAGAATAGTCTATTTTTTTATCAGCAGCAAAGCCCACACAGCCAATCCTTCTGTCATAAAGTTCAAAACAATCGAATATAATGCAACAGAGAGAGATGGATTATCTGTTGCAGATGAAGTTTTATATATACAGTATACAGTACATTGTTTTGCAGTATGCTGCATGCATGCCCAGGGGGTAGGTTTAACACACCGAATTATATCACTGAATGCTCATTGACTGATCACTGACAAATCCTGCCTTCTAATTTATACTCAGAACATGTGCATACTGTACATCCAAACATCTTACCTCTATTTCTTGCTTTGTTTGTGAATCATGGTTGTCATACTCGATGATGACATCAATGATGATGATAACGGCAGTTGCTGTTGTTTAATGAATGAGAGCCGCAGTGTACAGAGCTGCCCAATTTGTAAGTACTCTGAGTAGGCTGTTGCTATGGTCGACAGACAGCGAATAATGAGACAAAAAAAGACATCCGTTCTTTTGCATTCTGGAAGGAAATTCTCTTTAATATTTAAAGGAGAGAAAGAGACAGAAAGAGATGTCTGATTCTGAAACAGAAAAACACAATGACCATACTATTAGAGGGGAAAAAATGTTTCTTCAGGGGTTCTTCATAATCACTTGGATGATTAAAGGTTCTTAACTTCCTAAAACGGTTCTACTTGGAATTTTTATGATGTGTGCATCTTTCAATGCTCTTGAACATGTCATTAGTGATGTTTCTGGGGCAATCTGGTGTTTCAGGTCAGCATCGCACACTCTTGTCCAGGTGACCCAGCCAAGGTTGATCAGACCGTGGCTCGTGTTCAAGTAGCATTAAGCTGTTCCCCAAGGCACCGTCTCTCCTTATACAAAGCCATCGCCAAACTTTTTCAGCTGCCTCTGAGATATTGCCGATGGCTTTCCTTCTCCACCCTCCGGTGATGCCCAACGTGCTGAAGGCTTTGGACATGGATTCCCCTGCAAAACCCCTGCAGCCAACCTCGATAGGCATACACTTTGCCAAAAGGTTCTTCAAGGGTTCTTCACAATTAACTGGATAATTAAGGGTTTTACTTGTTTCTGATAAGGAACCACTCTGTTGTCTACATGCAAGGTTTTCACAAAGGGTCAACTGAACCATTGTTTCCCCTAAATTATTTTGTGTACAATTGCTTTAGCTAGTATATGACTTGTTTTAAATAGCAGTGTATCAATATGGCATATAATATCATAGTGTTTGATATGAGGCTCTAGATTGGATACGTGTGCATATCTAACAATACATTTAACAGACTGAACGATACAGGTTGGGATATTCATCATAAAACACTGCTCATATTACATGAGATTGCTTACACGATTCATTTATTTTAACATGCAAATTTTCAACTTGAAGGTCACGAGATTGAATTTTTTGGATGTGATTTTCTCACATGGATAATTCTTTTTCCCATGATCACATATTATGTACATGATGACACTTGCGATTCACGTGTGCTACCAACCTTTTTTTTTGCTTGTTGTTTTTTATGATCAGTCGAAAATGATCAGCTATTTTATAATCATTCACACATACGCCAGCTGTTACCATGGTGGTCTATGTACAAAACCCACACTTGTTAGAAAGCATTCTGTTCTGCATGCAGTGTTTATGTTGTTTGGACTTGCACAATGACATCCAGTCCCCCCTCTGTCATTATCGTTAGCTGTGATGGAGATTAACGAGCATCGCATTGCTGCAAAGGTGGAATAGCACAGTGAAATGCTGACACATTAAAATCCTGATCGCTGACAGGAAGCAAATTTCGCACCCAACTAAATACCGTTTAGGCTAATTTCTTGAAAGAAGTTTAATTTTTCACACATTGCGCTCCAAAGTGGTGCTGAGGATGTTAGGCATACTTGATAACCTGTCAAAACCGACAGAATGAGTTGGCTTGTATTGACTTTTCTTGGCAGAGCAACCCACAGCTTGGAAACAAAATCACAGCTTAGAAGTTAGTAGGACAACAAACAGACACATGAATATAGAACTTGGAAATTCAAACTACACACATGAGAGTAGGATTTGGACGTGCTTCATATTAGTATATGATACTTCTTAAACCCGTGGGTGTACTGTATGCAGGGATTCTGGGTCCATGAAGCAGCATTTATCTCAGCCCTTAGGCTATAATATTTTTGAATTAATTAATACACCTTACAGAATTTTTTTTCTCTCTAGTTGCGGGTCCCTGAAACCATCATTATGTTTCACCCCACTGGAACTGGTGTTGCTTAAATCCCATAATTGGTCACGGTATTTGCCACTGATATTACAGTATTTTCCCTTGTTGGCTTATTAGAGAATACTAATTTATATTACATTTTAAACCTTTGGTTATTCTGTGTGGGCAGTCCAAACCTGATCTGGACTGAAACCGTTTTTAAGATAAGCATTCCTAGTGCTTTAAATGCTATTACAGTAGCTGAAGGCCAACCAGTGCAAAAGAGGCCACTAGTAATTTAACACATTGTGGTGATTAAAGCTGGACCATTTCTGGCACTCCTGAGCCTTCATCAATAAATTCCATCACATTTCTGTGCTTTTGTCCTAGATTTTTTTTTTTTCTTATTTAATTTAAGACCAAGAATAGCCTGGATGGTGATGGAATTTATGGTACTTATGCATCCTAGAAGCTCTTTTCTGTATTGCCCTGAATGATCTCAGCCATAACCGAAACACACAATACTTTCAGAGTGCAGCTTCATTTCTCAGAGGAGATTCATCAGTGCTCATTGCTGAGTAGTGCAGTCGAGCAAAAATGTTTTCCTATCTGTATTTTTTTCTTATCAGTTTGGTCACTCAGTAGCCAGCCCTCCCCTATCACATGACAGCTGCCAACTGGGGAGGTTGGAAACTATCATGTGCTCCCTCTGAGACACCACGTCTTTTTCGAAATGAGTCACAAGACAGCATAACAGACTTAGAGGAAAGTGCTATCTACCCTCTTCCACATACACAGACTCATAGAGACCCATGATTGACAGGGGAGAGAGAGAATGTCATCTCTCCCACCCAGAGAGCCTGACCAATTTCATTCTCTTACCTTCTGGCCACTGATGGCTGTCGCATCATTGTTATTCGAACTCGTAATCTCCTGATGATAGGACAAGCACCTTTTGTTCATTTCAATTCTCTAAAACTAGGTTTATTCCTGAACTTTCCACTCATCCCGGTGGAGATTTGTAACACTGTGTATTATATTAACATCATTTCCTGGTTTTAATCATTTAGCCTAATTACACATTAATAAAACCTTAGGAACATGAAAGTAATTGGAAATAGTTTTACCGTGTTGCTTAAACTTTTCACATTAAATATTTGTGTATTTAAACATTTACTGTATTTACTGTATTTATGAAATTCATTGGCTGTCCCTAGACCTTTATTATAAGTGAGGTTTGAGTCAGTATTATTTTTTATATTTTTTTCTCAGTACAGAAAAACATGTCAAAATCCTTGTCCATGGTAAGCACCCTTACACTACAGATGCAGTGGATAGCTATTAGGTTGAAAACGCTGTAGTGTTGCTTTTTTATATATTTATATTTATCACACTTAATCAGGCATTAGTTTAGCACCCTGACAATACACATATAGTCGGCTTCCAGAAACTGTTTACGCTCTGAAATAATGACTGGAAGGAGAGCTCAGTCACTAAGGGTAAGTCTTCCTCTAATGATGGTCTATGAGAATTGCGATTCTTCCGCCTGTTGGATTTGCAGCTAAAGGCTTTCTATTGTTGTCTTGTCAGATAGAGCACTTAGATAGGACCCATCAGATCTGTGACGGCTAAATGCATCTGCCAGATATCTCCTTCTCATCCACTCAGAAGAGCTCTACAGAAAAGACACATCAGATTAACGTGAAATTTACACATCTGGTTTTAGACAGTTTACATGGGTTTTTATTTTCACATGTGATTTTTTTTACGGCTCATTTTATTTTATTGTGATTCACTTATTTCATGTGTGATTTTTACATGATTCATTCATTTTTGTGTGAAGTATTTACACATGCAGCATTTATTTTCACATGTTATTTTCACATATTTTAATGGGATGTTTTTTTTTGTTTGTTTGTTTTTTTTTTTTACAAATGATTCATTTCTTTTATGGGATTGTTCACACTTGTTTTTTTTTTCAAATGTGATTTCTTTTCCATGATTCCTTTATTTTCATGTGTGATTTTTTTAAAGCGTACTATTAATGTATTTTATAGTGATTTCTTACATTCATTTTTTAACGTGATTTTCAACATGTATGGCACATGGCTGTATTTTGTTCTTGTGATTTTCTCCCGTGAGCGATTCTTTTCCACATGCGGTCGCATGATGAAATGTGTCTACACGAGTTCACATGTGCAGTTTCATTGTTTAATACGGTAAAATCTGCTTTCAAGTGTTTAATTCACATAATCACATGTGCATGATTTTCTGTAAGGTTGATTTCTGAATCGTTTCAGAATGAGAAAGGTATTTCAGCCATTTGTTTACACATTTCCTTCCACTTCCATTCACAGTCATGAGGAAGCACTAATTTAGTTTTTTTATGGCAAATGGTTACAGATCACACACACACACACACACCACATTGTTCTCCTTGGAATGTGCAGGGCTAAAAACTGAAGTGTTATTTTAAAGACATTTCTCGAGAAAAGGTATTGTTTTTATCAGCATGGATTCAGTTGTTTATTTGACCTTCTATTGTGTGTGGTCTGGTCATTCCCTTGTTTAAAATGGGAGTCTGGGACAAAAGTACAATGGGTACATTTTTGGTTATGCTCTAGGTAGCCAGATGTCATGGATGACTCAGGAAGTAAGGACATGGCCTGTTAACGAGGAAAACTAAAACCCTGCACATGCTATTCAGATGTGGCGATTCTCACTGAAATAATGATCTACTTCAGTCAAGCAGATGATTCTGGACCTAGACCACGAGAAGGAGAGAGCAGAGGGAATTTATTCAGTAATTTATACAGTTGTCGCAGGCCTGCGGACAGCCCTGAATCACCTGCTGACTCTGTGGGATTTTTAATTAACCCCGGACTTTCTCAGAATTACAATAGATCTAGTTAAGGTCAGCAGAGCAGACATGTCTGAAAGGCTAATAAACAGTCTGGATGGCTAGCACGCAGGAATTCATGAAGGGCACAGTAGAGGACATGGCTTGCCTGCTGATTATCAGGTGAAAACAGTATAGAGAAGTGGATTTGGAGTTTGATTGAATGCAAGGCACAAGAGGGGGGAAAAAACTATTTGTTTCAAAGACTGTGACATTACATACCTGAGGGTGAGTGGGCCAACCATGTGTCTCCCTCTACTGGACAGAGCTGCTGGTACAAATAGTTATTCATTTTTATCCTGGTCAGGGTCATGGTGGATCTGGGGTCTATCCAGGAATAGCTGGCTCAAAGTGGGTGCATTCACTTCAGAGACAGGCCACCATGCATGCACGCACACACACACACACCCCTATAGCATAGTGGTTTTGGACAGTGGAAGGAAACCCACACATGCAAAACAACACACAGACAGTAACCCAAACTCAGGATCGAACCAGAGATCCTGAAGCTGTGAGGCACCAGCGCTATCTGCTGCTCCACTCTGATGTCCCTGAAAAATATACTCAAACATATTAGATCACAGGTGTCCGATCTTACCTGCAAAGGGCTGGTGTGGGTGCAGGCTTTCATTCCAGTCAAGCAGGAGCCACACCTGATTCCACCTGTTTAATCAGCTGAGTTTGGCTTTCGGTCGACTTCTGCTTAGTGGGAATGAAAACCTGCACTCACCCCGACCCTTTTCCGGATAAGATTGGACACCTCTGTATTAGATAGAGAATGCGATGTCGATTAATAACATGATTGTAAGACCTCTAATGTCAAAATCGTATACAATTTCCATTTCCTTAAAAAAACATATACAATATTATACTTTTTTTCTAGTCCACTAAAAACTAGACATCAGTATTCAGCCAGAAATAATTTCCTCAAATAATGGATATCTAATAATGCACATGACATATTCCTTATATGACATGATGAATTCTGGGCAGTCTGTCCTGTCTTTCAGTTAATTAAATGTCACAGGTTAGAGGTACAGTGATAATAGTCTAGTATGCCCATTTTATTTTTTATTAAAGAAATCTGCTCATGTGCTTCGTGTTCTTTATCTGTGTCTTATCTGTTTTTTGTGCTATACTTACCTTTGCACTATCAGTTATTAGTTATCGATATGATGGTTCTGTATGCAGACTATAAGGACTAATGCAAAATGAAATTGAACCTCAAATAAAAAGAATATTTAAAAAACAGACATCAGACAATTGTTTCAGGTGTTATGACTCAGTGCTGTGTTTTAGGGTTTGGCTGACCTGATTCAGTTTTACTTTATGATAGCCTTTGGTAAATGAAATTTTATTTGTATACACTAAAAAAAATTTTCTTTCTTTTTTTTTCTCTGCTTGGCATGTGAACATTCAGTCAAGACACTGGATTTCTATTTATAACCATCCTATCTGCTATAATATATAATTATAGGCTTCCAAAAGAGTACAATCCATGTGAATGTGAGTCTTTTGTTATTCCTCGCCGTACGTTCCACCCTCAAACCCAAGCGTTCAGAATGAGCTGTTTGATTACATACTAGCACTTCTGGGTGTTTCAAGAGTAACCCCAGAACCAGGCACTAAACTACTGCACAAAATGATTTACGTGACAAGGTTGTCAACATGACAACGATAGTTTGTACGACTATTCCACCACATCGACACAGTGTGGAGTGTACATTAGCAGGGTGGTGCTGCAATGGCATGACCTGTGTATACATTGTGGTATTATTGTTCATTTTACAATGTGGGAGTGTCATTGTTAGCTTTTTCTGTGGAAATCTAGCTTCTTCTGGGAAATTCCCAAGAATCTAACAGTAGTGTGAAACTGTTTTTTTTTTTGACACACATTCATTGATGTTATCCTAAAATATGAAATCATGCTCATCCCTGTTTCAGTCTAACATAAGAATAATAACTCATGTTCTACATTTTAAACACATCCCGCAGCTTGCTGATTTTCACCTTACTGAGTATACATTCAAGCAGTAATTTTGTCTGAATAACAGGTTTTAATAGAAACTCCCATTAACAGACAGAAGGCAGGATCTCTAAATGTTACTGAACAGGTGTACTAATGCCTTGGTAAATAGGCAACAGTTCTAACTAAGCTATTAGCACAGAGAAATGTGAAGTATTGGCACAAATATCAAATATCAGAGTGCTATGAAATGTGAACATGTTCCAACAGAACCCCCAGAATGGCATTTTTATATGTATGCATAGACCTGGCATTATGATTTATGCAAATAAACAAGAAGTAATAGCAAGCACAGAGTCTCTAAAGCTGATGGAGTTCATGTTATGAACTTAGACAAACTCTTAAACACCTCTTTTACTCATGTTCACTTATTTGTGCTATTGACCTCAAACTACTTTTTCAAAATGCTTAAATTATATTGCTTTTTTTATATTTTACAATTGTTGTATCACTTACAGACATTAGATATCCTCCTTTACTGTAACAAAGAGCTGGATTTTTTTCATACTTACAGCTATGCTGTCCTCACCCATAACATAAAAATATGGCAGTGAGGTTACATAAGCACAATAAATTAACAAGCGCATTCTGTGCACACATAACCTGTAAAACCAGAGACTGTGTCCAAGTAAGCCAGTGAGACTGGGACATCTTGTTAAAAGTTTAACTCAACAACAACAAAGCAAATACAATATCACTTTTATTTGACAGTATTTCAAGAAATCTTGAAGGCGGTACTCAGACATGTGACAAATAAACAAGTAAATCACACATACAAAAAAAAAAAAACAAGTCACAACAGCAAGAAATAAGACATTGTGTGAATAGCTGTATATAAATTAGATAAGGTCATTGGTTAATAAGTGTTTGTACACAATTAAGGCTTTACACATGAAGTGTGCATGCACGACATCTGTGTTTGGTTGCACTCATTGAGTTTGTCTCATTATCATTATCATGCAAAACACTGCTCCTGCTTTATGTCTTCTCCTGTCTCAGGTAGCTAGGCCCAGACTCTGAGACCTATGACACCTAGTAGTGTAAATGCAATTGTCGTAGACATGCAGTCAATAAGACAGATTTAGGCCTACCTTCCTGCTGTTTAGTTTAAACCATATAACACACCTGAATCAACTAATCTCTTCTCAACCCTTTCTTATGACATGTTTTATTAGATGCATACAGGAAATGAAGCTCCAGAGGGAGGGTTAGTTCTCAAAGAGTTCATATCAGTTCATTTGCTACAAAATGGTGTAAAAGTGTGTGTGTGTGTGTGTGTGTGTGTGTGTGTGTGTGTGTGTGTGTAATAAAAAAAACGTCTCTTATGTACATGAGCACCAAAATCAGTGTCCGCTCTTTTGGCACAGCTCTGATGATAGTGAAAAGCATCCTCAGTACGCCTGCACCTGGGTGGGCAGCAGCTGGCAGCCGTTGTTCACGTGGTTCATGACCCGCTGTTTGAGCTGCGCGACCTGCTCGCGCAACACGCTGGCGGTGGACGCGAGCTCGCTGTTTTGCGTCTTCAGCGTCTTGACTTTGTCCTCCAGGCGCGAGATCCTCTCCAGCTTCCTCTTGCGGCACTTGGAGGCGGCGATGCGGTTGCGCAGCTTCTTCCGCTCGGCCTTGATGCGCTCCTGCGTGTCCATGTCGATGGGTGACAGAGGCGGACTCTCGCCGAAGCTCTGCACGTCGGGCACGGTTTGCGGTTCGTCCTTGGGCGAACGGATCCGCGCGTGCGTGGCCTGCGGGGCCTGCTGCGCGGTCGGCGTGTTCGCGTGCGACGACGACGCTGACGACGCTGAGGACGCTGACGGCGGCGGCGGGAAAGGGATCGTGTCCGTGGAGTAGTTCACAGCTGTGCCCAGCGCACCACCTCCATACGTGCTCAAGTTCGTGTAGACCGGAAGGTCGGATGGCAAGGCGAGAGCGGCGCCTGTTGCGAGGCGGTTGAGAGTCGCCGCGCCGCCGTTCAGTTGGTTCTGCTTGTGCAGGTCCTCCAGGGCTTTCACGAAACCCTCTGCGAACTCCTGCTCGTCGCTCACCGGTTTCGGGTAGACGAACTGAGAGGTCGGGGTCGTCGTGACCATGCCGTTGGACTGGATAATCAGCCTCTCCAGCTCAGGCGAGGCCAGCTTTAGGAGCCCCAGGTCCTGGGAGCTGAGTATGCCTTCCGCGTCCCGCAAATCCGGCTTGAGGTTCGAGCTGTTCTGGTCGTCCAGGTTTAAACTCATTTCTTTCTTCATGGTGCCGTGGCGCTGCGGTTCAGGACACAGACGATCGTTTCCATTCTACATCCCCAGTGTGGGGTGAGATGGACTCGTTATCCACACGCCTGTTTGCTTTAGTTTTCCTTGTCCGCCTTAAAGAAAAAACGACAACAAAAAAACACTGCGCTCGCGCTTTCCTGCGTTTTTCCTCGCGCTATGTTTTATGTTTCTCTCTACGTCTTTCTTACGTAACTTCTTTTATCACTCTCTTTTTTTTCGCTAGGTTTCCTGTTTGCTGAGCTTCTCTCTCTAAACCAACTCTACCCGGTCTTGAGAAACTCTACCTATGGGCGTAAAAATAAGCATTTGCAAGTTTTCTATCCCAGAAAATTCCATTATGTCATTTCAGAGCGCTCAGATTGGCCAAAAATGACGTTTTCTTCCGGTTTCATTTGAATAAGGGGCGGCGCTAGGCGCCGTCGCTATGGAGAACTTGGGACAACTGCAAACAGCGCGGTGCATTGTGGGTTGATGTCATGAGCGACTTAGAGCGCGTGAGGGTGGGGACAGCGCGAGGCCAGCCACAGAGTCTGGCAGGAAAATGTTGCTTTCTTTCAGCTTGTGAACGTCTTTGAACATTTGAAACGCAATTTTCCATTCATTTTTACATTCGAGAAACGATACCTGTCAGGGTTTTTACACATTTACATGTGAATAGGATAGGTGATGAAATTGAACACACACTTATCAAAGAATCAAATGAGACAAAAATGTCATTAAGTGAATATTTTAGCCTTTCTGCTCTAGCAGATGAAGCTGTGAGTTTGGTAAAAACACTACAGTCCTACTTGTGACATAGTTTGACTCTTAAAATGATTTATATATTTATATACTGTGATTTACCCAAATTAAGTGGTTGACATTTGCACATACTAAATTATAACAAGCACAATTTAAACATACTGAGACACAAATTAAACATATGCAGTCTGTATGTTGGCTATTAAATAATATAGATGGTCTAACTATATCTAATTGTAGTAAAACCTTAATTATCAGAAGAACATGCATGCATCAACTCTACCAAAAAATAGAAATGGTTCTATGTGGTGTTATTTGTGCAGCTTTCTATAAAACACTAAAAAAATCAGTTATCATATAATCAGTTATCTGACCAGATCATGCATACAGAATCCTATTTATTTCATTTGTACCTAGTACACCTGTCTGAGATCTGTGTCTGTGAGGAAACATTGGGGTCTGACTTGAAGATGTGAATGAATCATGCTCGTTTCTGTGGTTGCTTCTGTGGTTCCTATAAATAACTGTGCACGCAGAGAAAGAAGCAGGGAGGACAAACCGATATGACGACAGGGAACGGTGACGTCCATGGACCATTTGCATCACAGAGCAGCGCCAGTGTTGCTTGTTACTATGGCAACCCTGACATGGGGTCTGACGCAGAAGCAGGTGAATGAAGCGGAGGAGGGAAGAAAGGACGCAGAGGATGCAGGGTGCCTTAGGATGCGTAGGTGGCAGAAAACTGATATTTTTCACCCTTGGAAATGATTTGCTGTTAATAGAGGTGTGAAGGGGGAAAAAAGGGAAAGAGACTGCATTCATAAAAATGGTTTATTCAGTTTTGTGCTCACAGGAGATCCATAGTGTTACAGTTCCATAGTGGGAGTCAGAGGGCTGTTAGGTCCATTCCTAGCTAGGCAATTAATCTGTTCTGTCTCTTATCGACAGAGATCTGTCTGGTGATTTTTCATGGTATTCATTTGATTCAGAAGTGTGTGACTCTTTGAGTTCAGATGCTGCAGCGTTGGTAACACTGGTTACATGTGGCTGGATGGGACCAAAGCACTTGCACACTCAAACTGCAGGCCCTTTTCATTGGCCTCCTCTGAGCTCAGTTACATGGCTCCACTTCATGACTCACACACATGTGTGGAGCCCAAGGCCAAGAAGAACAGAGGTGATTATAATATATGAATACCACAATTGCATTGCTCTAAAGCACAAGGACTTACAACGCCCCAGAGTTTTTCTGAGACCAACTCACGCAAACAGGTTTGAACCAGATCTTTGTTCTCAGTGCTGTCATGCAGGTCTGAGCCAGCGGGCCTGATTTTAATGATCTGTGGCTGCCACTCAAATCAATTCAGTGAATATTTTTCAAATTTGTGGTTAGATGGCTATTTAAACAGACTAGAGAGATGTTTATTGCCAAGCACGATAGCTTGAGGAGCTAGTCAAATGTTTACGCATATTTTAATTTTATTATTTTCGGTTATTACATTCTAGAAAGCTGCAGCATGAAATAAGCAGAAACATACAGCCATTTGTTTTTACTATTTTGCATTGGTAGAGCTGTATGATGCAGGAATGTTCTTCATGTTTTACTACAATTAGATACAGTTAAACCATATTAAAAATTATCGGTTGTATGTTTGTATCAGAGTCACCCAAATTCACCGTAAACAATATAAAATAATTTCGATTACTACATTTGTCACTGTGAAATATGACATATCTTCAATCTAGAGTTGCTCCTCTTCTCACTAGGAATATTTAGACATGCCCCAAGCATTCATAATTAATAGAATTAAACAATGGCAAAAGAAAAAAACAGATTTTTACACCATAGTTTGTGTCAGTCAGACAATTCCTTACAAAATATAACATTATTGTGTATACAGTGTAAGGCCACACTATAAAGAGCCTGCACTGGACTTTCTTGTACAGTATCATCTGTCCAGCCCAGTATGATGTTTTGCTAAGCCATCAGCAGGTATTTGTAGGACTGTACTATCTCCACATCCTCCCCTGTGCTCCAAGATGCCACTCGGAGATTCTTACACCTTGTTAGACCTTACAGGAAGAGGCTTAGTACTGTTATTCTCTCAGTGGAAGACTGTACATCTGTAGTGGTTCCAATAATTTTGAACCCAGTGTTTTGCAGAAAAAAATAATTCTGTCCTCATATATTTAAACTCAAAAGATTATTCATTTGATATGTTCAATATTCATTTCCATATTTCTTTTTCATAAATGGTGCGAGCTGGCTATAGCTTTGCTAGCTTTAAATGTTATATTCTTTGACACAGTTTCCAAATAACCGGTTGCCCAGGTTGCTGCTCAAGGAGGAACACCTTAAAGCTTTCACCCCGTGCAAAACGAGAACACTGAGAGCAATTAACACAATGCTGAACAACAAGAATGAGAGTTTAGATAAATCTCATTTACAAATACAATCCTGAATGCCTAAATACATGTTATAATCCTGAAGTAACATATGTATTTAGATTAAACTGAATATTTGTTTAAAAAAATTTAAACTATGTTCTAACCACTGAATTTAAAGGAAAATTCCACCCTGAACGACTTGCATATTAATTTTTATAATTCACACATGATCTGCAGTGATTTCCAAGATTTATTTCGTGACAAAATTCTGAATGGACTTTTTCTTAGTTTAAAATTTGTTCAACATGTCGGTCAAATTTCACCTTGGTTATCGGTTTCCAATATTACCCACAATGCCATTTACCAACTAGTGAAAGCGAGAAAGAAAAAGAGAGTGATGCAGCAGCACTTTAAGCCTTTATTCTGTCCAGCTCTCTCACCTCCTCATCTGTAAACTCTACTCAATTTTAAAATTTCAAAATTCCTGCTAATGTCATGGCAAATACTTCTACAGACCAGAAAAAGGAAAATGAGTTACAAAGACAAGGGGTTCTGGATGCCAAAAACCTATAGACTTTATTGAATCAGACAACAAAGCCG
>CM074965.1:14720849-14731659 GCA_037577455.1 Pangasius macronema | reverse complement strand
TGATTAATATAATACTGATTAACAAATGATATTAATATAGATAACAGGAAATTCCTCTATACTAATACTCCCATCAACACCATTACCCTCGTCATCTTGTAGACCACTAACTAGCTTAGCTGAGTCTCTGCTGTAACTCAGTGCAACTGCATTGTGTATTTTCTTTGCATTCTGGATCTTGAAGTCCATTGTTTGCTGTCTCCACTACTTCTGTGTTGGATTTCTCATAAATATGACAGTAAAAATCATGAGTGAGGAAAGAAGCTTTTGGTCTTTGGTTTTTAGGCGCTAACAGTGAAACCTGACAGTTAATCCTTATCTTTGAAACGATTAAACCTTTTTAAACGCATGGCAGACAACTGTTAACAAAAATACAGCACCAGTCAACAAATTAGCACCAGAATCTCAAAGCACATTACAAATATTTCAGTATAAACGTATTTAATGTGTTTCAGGGTGTAGTTTCCTGACGGAGATTTATGCTAGTTTGCTTGTTCAGCTTCCAAGCTAACTCTGGCTCGGGACATGAAGCTAACATGGTGTTTAACAGTATGTGTAACGTGCTTTAACACTTCTTGTTCCCTCTTGTTTCAATATTGGCTTTAACTAGTAAATTTTAGTTCGTTTTGTGGAAATTTATTAAGCTCCCACAAGTGAATTTGACTGACAGGTAGTCACATGACTGTACTATTGCCTACCAGATGATGGTTCTTAAAGATAATAAAAATACATTTTACATAAGAACATAATAATAATAATAATAATAATAATAATAATAATAATAAAAGATTGTTAGCAGTGACTTAAAGTGGATTATTTTGTGGAATGGTATGAAGAAACGAGGCTGGAGCAATGGCTTAAACTTTTTTTATTTATTTATTTATTTATTTTTACCATTTCTAGATAATTTTCCATTTTATTTTTATTAGTAAGCATTCAAAAAACATTATACTTATTACGCAAATGATAAGACCTTGTTATATAATGCATTGCTCAACGCTAATAGTTTAATTGTTGAGCTGTTGATAGATATTAGATTGTAGCCTCCTAGCTAATATCACCTGTAGGTGCGGTGAGTAACCGGAACAGCAGGTGGCGCTGTGGCGCTTCAGGGCGCTGTGGCGTCTTCGCTAATAGGCGAGAGAGAGCGCGAGAGCGCGCGTTACCGGAAGCGCTGATGGGAGTTGTATTTATCTTAGCACCAGTAATCAAGCTGTCTGTTCGGGTCCAGATTCTCCTATGAAATATTATTTTATAATCTAAAAAATTACAATTCGCTCGTTTCGCACGTTAGGGTCAGAGTCATGGAGCAGAAGAAGACGGTTATTGTGACAGGTAAACATTTTGTTTTGTCTCGGTAAACTGTTGCCAATGGGCAAACAAGCAAAGCACGAGCGCAGCCTTCATTAAGGAGTTGTACAGATTATTGTTATGAGAGCTGTCGATATGCCATTGGTTGTGTTAGACGTGAGAGAAAACCCTTACTGTTAGTCTCTCTCTCTCACTCACTGTGTGTGTGTGTGTGTGTGTGTGTGTGTGTCTCTCTCTCACACAGCTGAGTTTAATAGTAGTACTAGATATAGTTTATGATAACGTCTGGCAAATTTATATAGGCAAAATTTATATAGAAACTGTAGACAATCTGATGTATATTTCATCTGGAAAAAGTTTGTTTACGATGTATGGGACTCTAGACTTCATGTAATTAAAGGTTAGGCTTTTAACCATCCTGTAATGAAAGTTATTCATTAATTGTGTTGATGTAGATGGAATGAAGTATCTGGACACCTGTTGTGTTTCTGAAGTGTATGAGACTGTAATTGTTAAAAATATATATATATATATTGTGTGTGTGTGTGTGTGTGTGTGTGTAAAAAATCACTTTGACTTTCTGCAGGTTTTGGACCTTTTGGAGAACATGCTGTTAATGCGAGCTGGGTGGCAGTGCAGGTATTGTAGTTTGCACTTTTAGAACAGTTAGAGGTTAAACAATAACCAGACTGACCCAAGGACCCAGCTGACGAGTGCTGTGGACTGCGATGTGTGTCTCCATCTGGTGCACGTGCAATAAATGTGATAAGCAAATGTTGCGTTAGGTCAATATATGAACATACATTATTTGGCTGTATCCCAAATGAAATGTAGAGTATGCTCAAGGCCTTGTCCACTATCATGTGTACTTTATGGCTCCTGAGATACTTTTGATTCTTCAGGTTCTGTGAATACGGAACTTCTTATACATTCAAAACAGGGACTTCTTATACATTGTCTGCTTAAGCATGAGTCCTTTATTTGAAGTGGACTCTTTGGGGTGTGTGTTCTGAATGACAGGAGCTAAAGGAGTTGGGGCTCGGACCAACTGTGGATCTACACGTTACTGAGGTTCCTGTGGAGTACCAAGCAGTCCAGAATCTTCTGCCCTCACTATGGGATCAGTATCACCCACAGGTAGTGTTACTGGGCACTTCTCATTCATCATCAATTTAAAGTATTCGCTTTATCCTGGTCATGGTCATGGTCATGGTGGGTCCCAGAATCTCATATGGAAATCCCACGGGAATACACCTGGGATGGGATGCCAGTTCAGTGCAGGGCACCATGCACACACATGCACCTAGGGGCAATTTAAAGTAGCCAGTCCACCTAATAGTATGTTTTGGGAGGTGAGAGGAAACCCACACAAACACGGGGAGAATACGCAAAACTCCACACAGACGGTAACCTGAGGTCAGGATCATCAAAACATAATTCACATAAAGCCACATAAAAATAATCATTAATAATCTAGAATTTTCTCTTAGTGTTTATTTTTATTGTCAAAATTTTATTGACTTTTTTTTTCTTCAGTCTAACACGAAGTAAAATTTATATTTAAATTAAAGCTGCACTTAAAACTTATAAGGTATTTACTATATATTATAGAAGACATGTAGATGAAGTATTGTTAATGCAGAAGAGAGCTAATAAAAAAGACCAAGAGTGGATCCTTATTGTTACAGCCGCATCACTACTTTGTTGTCTCTTGAAAGATTTGTCAGCAGGCCATTGTGAGGCAGTAAATGGAGATTAAATCAATCTGAGACAGAGTGAAAATATCACCTGTTTCCAAATCAGTTGTGTGCTTCATTGATAACAAGTAAGAATACACTGCTCAGAAACCATAGCACTGGATGATGTTTTATCAGGTTCTGAACAGATCAGTACTTCAGTACAGGATGTGGGCATGGAAGTTGTAAAGAGAAGAGTATGCCAGCGTAATCTTACAGGGTTAGTGTCCACAGACAAGTCTCGACAAGAAGGTTCACTATAATTAAATGCATAAAGAAGCCTTTAGAGTTCTGGAACAAAGTCTTAAAAATAGATGGGATGAAAATAAGCTTGTACCGAGTACCTGTTCTGTGGTTAAACACAGCCAAGCACATTTGCGATCAGCTTTCAGCAAAGCATCCACACAATCTTATCAAAGCGTCTTGACACCAAGTGGGTCATATGATCTGAATCAAACTTTGAATCGTTTTCTTCATTGAAGAACACATTAAAGGAGAGGAAGCAGGTTATGCATAAAAAGATCTGTGACTGCAATATGATCCACTCGGTGTATTCTGCAGATACAGTCAAACTATCTCTGTGTAATATGTATATAGTATTTTTTTTTTTTTTTTTAATTTAACATCTTGCTTTTTTTTGTGCTCTACAGTTAGTGGTCCACCAACCTCACAGACCTTACCGATGTTGTCATTGGGAACTTTTTGCACCAGTATTGTTACCGATATCCGCTGAACTGTTCTGCAACTTCTATCCTAAATCCGGGTGCTGTATGGAGGGGGGGCCAGACTGCATCAACTCAGCCATCGATATGGATGTTGTCTGCAAGAGGGTCAACAACTCAAACCTCGGAGTCTCCGTATCCGTTTCAAAGGATGCCGGCAGGTATGCAGTCCATATAAAATTCAAAGCACAACAAACAGTGTATTTGTGTAATAACCATAAGAGTAATTATATCACGTTTGTACCACAGCACTGCTGAATTCTGTTTGATTAGTCAGATTAATTTCATAAGTAATGGCAGGTCTGACAGGGGTTTCGGCTGTAAATCAGATCAGAAGTTTCTCGTTCTAATGCATGACCATGAATTTGCTGAGGAAGTGTCTGTTATAATGCAATAGGTGTTATAATGCAAGTGATAACAGGAACTTGTTTCACAGATGTTCCACAACATTAAATGTAACTATAGATGGTTAAAAAGTACAGTCTTTTATCAACAAATAAGAAATTGTAACCTTTGGCAAATTGATGTGGAGGAATAAAACATTCCAGGATGTGCTGGTATAAGAAAATAATACTTTTTTGGTGGTAACATTACATAAGGATTTTCACTGTTGCACACCTCATGTGTATTTTGGCTCTCATTAGATACCTGTGTGACTACACCTACTACGCCTCGTTGTACCTGGGCAAGGGCCAATCTGCGTTCGTGCATGTGCCCCCCCTGGGGAAGCCCTACAGTGCAGAGCAGCTGGCGCAGGCACTCCGAGCTGTGATCTTGGAGATGCTGGACTTGTTGGAGCATAGTACGGAAAAGCAATGTTGCCAACACAGTCATTGAAAAATCCCAGAACAGCTCTTTAAACCACTATGTAGTGTATGTTTGGTGATATCTTATACACTACACTGGGTTTATATACTACTGGGCTGATTTGCGATGTAGCCCAAACACCGGACCGAAGCCTGTTGCTGCTCAACTCACACGAGGATAGACAGCACTTTGTGGGGTATAGTCAAAAGTCGCCAAGATGTGGTGCTATGTATAAAATGTATTCGTCAATTGAACTGAATAATTAGTCCATCAGCACATACACAACCATGTGTAGTAGGTTTTCCATGATCGCCTTCCATTCTCTCTCTCTCTCTCTCTCTCTCTCTCTCTCTCTATATATATATATATACATACATCTTTACAACAGTCCAACTGTCACTTTGGATACAAGTATTATGACTCATTTTATTTTTTTATTTATGTGGGAAGACTAATATGTCCTTGTATTTTAGCAGAGGTATTAATATAAATGTTTAGTCTGGCCTACTAGGGATGACTTCAGATGTATTAATATGTGCTGCATATTTGTATGTTATCACTAAAATGTCAACAACCAGCTGTCTAAAAAAAAAAACTGTACTACATTAACACAGTCAAAGCACACACTTGAAAGCACACTGGAAACACTGTTGCCTTCTGCATGTATCAGGACCTGCTAACTACCAGCTATTTTTGAAGGATAATATTGTGAATATTATATTGTATTATGAATATTATTAATAATATTATGAAATCACACTTGTATATGTATGACATTTATAATCTATAACTAATCATCACACTGGCATTATCTACAGATTGTCTGTATGTTCAGAACCTATGACAAATTATGAATTGTGACTGATGTGAAGTTATAGAAATATTATAATTAATAGTTATAGACATTTTTATAGAAAATACTTAAAATGGAAGCAATCGAGGCAGTTTGTACTTGTCTAATGATGTCCCTTTTTCTATTTTTTACTAATTCATAAATGTATGTTTCTTGCATTTTTTTTTCCCTTGGCCAACTGTTAAACTGATTCTCTTACTTTTATGTTTATCCCATGGAATGCTTAATAATGTATGCTGCATTATTTTCTGTAAAAGTAGAAACATGTTCTGTGCTTAACATTCTCTGTTCATTTACAGCTTAATGTCTGGCTTCTCTGGTGAACTGCAATGCTACAATAAACAATGGTATTAGAACTAAAACTATAGCATTTGTATATTTATATTATTTAATTTCAGGGTTGTACATTGTGTGGATCAATCTCTTTCACTCCATCAAAACACGCTCACATTTATATTACATTTTGTGAAAAGGTAAATGTTGAGAAAAAGTTTAGAGGGTTACAGCTCAGGCACGTTGCATTCACATGCTCCTCCAGCACTATAGTACGCCATCACTATTTTGTTGCTATTGATTGATTTGAAGTGGATCCTGATGGGATATCATTTAATTGAAACTTCTCTAATTTATTCATAAATATTTTAAATATAAAAGGTCATAGCTCTACACAATTTTTTTTATTTTGCATATACACTATATGTATGTATGTGGCCACTGGTCCATCAGATCCATATGTGGTTCTTCCCCAAACTGTTACCACAGCGTTGAAACACAATTATAGCTATAGAAATGTGTATGTGTATGCTGTAACTTTACGATCTGCCTTCACTGTAATTAAGGGGTCCAAACCTGTTCGAGCATGATAATGCCCCTGTGCACAAAGCAAACTTCATGAAGACATGATTTGCCAAGACTGATGTGGAAGTGCTGTAAGTAAGTGGCCTGGAACTTGTTTGGGCCCCTTAATTCCAGTGAAAGAAAATCTTAAATCCACAGCATACAAAGACATTCTGTACAACTGTGTGCTTCCAACCTTGTGTTAAAGGTTTGGGGAAGAACCACAAACAGGTGTGATAGTCACATGTCCACAAACATTTGGCCATACAATGTATATAGATAATACTTTTCCAGTAATATAATTTCATTATAACTCAATATATAATAATAATTCAATATTGTAATTTAATTACAATTAAAATTTTCATTTTCTTTCATAATTAGGAACAACCCCCCAAAAAAGGTACATTTTCTATATACATAATTCAGTGTGGATTGATCCCGCGCTAAACCTTCTAAAATGTGTGCACTTCTGCGCTGACGTCACCCGTTTCTGCGCTTTACGCACCGTTCTCGCGCGGCTTGTGTTCACGTCACCATTTCGAGTGGGAGTTGAAGCTTCCTTTCGAAGCCGTACGCGTTCATTCGTGATAACGCTTTTGAGTTTAAATCAAAACAATATTGCGAGCGTGTTCGTTTTTTAAAACATATTCATTGTGTTAGTGTTTGTGGGTTTTTTTTGTTTTTTTTTTAATTGCGAAAGCGGACTTTGCTGGTTGGGGAATAAAAATGAGCGTAGAGGCGTACGGGCCGAGCTCGCAGACTCTCACCTTCCTGGACACGGAGGAAGCGGAGCTGCTTGGAGCCGACACGCAGGGCTCGGAGTTCGAGTTCACCGACTTCACCCTGCCGAGCCAGACTCAGACACAAGGCCAAACCCAGAGTCAGCTCGACAACCAGGTGCGCTGCTGTATCTTTATGTCACTCCAATCGAGTCTGCAAAACAAATCGACAGACGGAGCCGCGACACGGAATTAGCGGGCTTGTTGCTTTCTGCGTATTCAAAAATCGTGTTAGCTAGCAGTACAGTTAGCTTAGCTGTGAAGCTAGGTTGCCAAGCTTCGTCGCCTAAATAACCGAATGAACAGTACCTTAAACAGCTGTCTGTCACCAACACCAAAACCACCATTTAACCATTATATTTGGAGTTCTTATGCTACTGGTTCAACTGTTAGTCAGTTAGCTAGCTTGCTAGTTAGCTAACCAACCTAGCTAGCGTTCCGAAACTTAGCGTGACCGCAACTGGCAAGCTAAGCTAAGCTAAGCTAGGCTATACAGTGGAGAGACGCAAATTAGCCGTGGTAACATGCTACTGTTTCACTTTCACCGTACTTTCCCGAGCAAGTCGCTTGTAGCTGGGTTTTTTTGCGCCTTTATGATTTGAGCTTCGGTTTGTTTCTGCGAAGGTGAACGGACCTGAGGGAGTTCTGCAGAACGGCGATGATGCTGTGGTGAAAACCAGTCAACTTCTGGCAGAGCTGAATTTCGAAGAAGATGAAGAGGACACCTATTACACCAAGGATCTCCCTGTGCACGCCTGCAGGTAGCCTCACATTCTCACTCTCACTGTGCAGCCTTTCTTTTTTTAAGGTAAATATGATAGATGAAATACCTCGACAAATAGAATGATATTTATAGTACTCGGGTGATGGATTGTTCAAGAGGATCAATTACTCTGCAAAGGGATTAGACTTGGGCTGCATTTCCATTGACAGCCAATTCAGATGGTCTTCTGACACAGATCAGATGTTGTTACATACATAAACAGCTCGTATTTTTTTCACATCATTTATGGGTCACATTCAAATGAGGTTCTGAATACAAATCATCTGATACCTGGTCATTTAAGCCAGCTTCTAAATTTTCCTATTAATATCCACAAGGACATTTCTCAGGCCCTGTCAGAATGAGGATTGTGTCAGTCCATGCTCCAGTGGCAACAAAGAATGAACATGTAATAAAATATAAAGAGGATAAAGACCATGATGTTCACAAAGAGAATTAGTGAGTAAGACACATTAGAGTTAGCCAGTTAGCTGGGGCAAATATGTCACACCCTTGGGGTTTTTAAGATCATGCAGTATGGTCAAATCTTCACTGTTCACTCTCAAGACCGACCTCCTTTATTGCTTACGTTTACCGTTGTAAAAAAGTTTCTTTCTGATTCGAAGAAGCTTTGGTTTCCTTGCTTATTCTCAAACCTGCGTGGGACACAGGAAACATTCCCCACGACAGAAACAACAGAATTGTCTGTCTTTTTACAACCACTTTGGTAAAAAGTTGCTGTGTTCAGCCTAACACATTTTGGTAAGGAGAATGATAGGGTAAATACAGTAATCGAATATGTGTCAGGTAAAAATGAGATGTGTGTCCAAATATGAGAATTGTTCATCAAGGCCCAAGGTAATTGTGGTTTTGGTTACTCAACATGACTGAGTCATTTGTAAAAATAATGATTATTGTTTTTATTCCCATAGTTACTGTGGCATTCATGATCCTGCCTGTGTGGTGTATTGCAACACCAGCAAGAAGTGGTTCTGCAATGGACGTGGCAACACCTCTGGCAGGTAGGGAAAGAAAGTTTATTTTTTCCTTTTATCAAGTTTTTTTTAAATTCACAATTTAAGCATATTTCACACTCACTGAAATAAACAGTTTCAACCAGAAGAATATGTATTGTTGAAGAAGAATATGTAACAATTTTGCAAGCACTATAAAGAAAGAAGTCCGGTGTCATGCCATATACAAACTTCTGGTGAAGTTTGAGTCTTTATATGTAATGTTGGTGGTAAAACCAACTGGCACATTGTGATCTGCTTGTGGACTTGCCAGAGTATTTTAGTGGACCCAACTAGGGCTGCACAATATATCGAAATATCGCAATGTGCATATCACAAGGGCTTGTGATAACTGAATGATTTATTATGAAGTTTTTCAATTCTTTTCATCTTTAAAATCCCACTACGTCTATCGTCTCTTACGAAAAAAAGGGGGGAGTAAAGAACAGGAAACATGTATGTTGGGTATGTCAGTTGCAGTTAAAAAAAATATATATATATATATTGGCCGTAGTTCAGCAACTCCAGATTTCTAGTCATTGGTCAATGTTACTTTTGTAGCAGACCCTCTGTTGTGGCTTGTCTAATAGCATGGTCTTATGACGAGCTAGACATTAAGACAGGAAGGGAACGGTTTTAAAGATGGTTGGAGGGAGAAGTATGCATTTATTCTCTGCTTCAAGTTAAAATCCATGGTATCTCACCTGTTCAGAGTCTGTGGCACTAGTGAGAAGTGGTGGTGTGAGGCAACACCAGAACAAAACATAGTGACTTGGAATTGATGAATCTTGTTTATAGGCAAATGAACCTCAATAGTTAAGCATTAAGAGGTAACTCTTTCTAAGCTGTTTCCAAAAAAAAAAAAAAAACTTGTATGGTTGAGGCTACTTCACCAGAGTAGCTGCAAGAAAGCATACATATGATAACATGCTGTAGGCCTGGCAATAGGTCAAATATTGGCAATGGACAAAGAAAGAAATACAAATCTGGGACATTTTGGAATTAATCAACCTCTTGCATTTGTGTGCTCTTCTATTAAAATGTCGTACAACCGATGTAAATTTATTTGATATTTACTTTCTTGCGACGGTGGACGTTTCGAACGTCACTCTCAGAAACATGGAAGTGAATATATTTTTTGCATATTTTGTGGTTAAGCTGAAACCTTGTAGAAAATTAGTGTAAAAGTCTGTAAAGCAACAGGCAATGCATTTTGGAGGCTTTCAATGAATTGTGGCTGTTTATAACCAAAACCTTTGGGAATGAATTTGCATACTTCTTGAGGAGTATGTTGTATTGTGCATATTTTTTTTTATTTTTTTTTATTTTTTTGAAAAAGTCCCTTTTCATGTAATCTGTAGCTGTTCGTTTACACTGAGTGGAGACAAGAAGAAAGTGTCGGTATAACAGTTGGTAAACCACGCACGGTTTACATTCCTCCACTGGGACGTATTTGATGGTCCTTTGGGGGAAACTGTGTTGGAGTGTTACAACTGTGGCTGTCGCAATGTTTTCCTCCTGGGCTTCATTCCAGCCAAGGCCGATTCTGTCGTGGTGCTCCTGTGCAGGTGAAAAACATTTGCATCTCTCATTTTCGTAAAGTTGAAGTTGACATGCCAAGTGAGAGTAAACTTTCGAAAAAGAATGTTTATGACTGATTGAAACTGAAAGTTCGTTTGATTGTGAGCCAATTCTGTCACCAATAATAAAACAGGTGTGTGTACTTAGTAAGCTTGGGTTATGTACCAGCAATGTTGAATAACTCGATGTCTGAATTTACTGACAGTACATTTATGAGGCCATTGTCACCTGGGAGACTGGGAATTACTTCTCGAACTTTTGTGCAATCTGGATAAGAGCCAGCCACCTACGTTACAACAAACAATGCAGCAGTGACATCAGTTGCATTGATTTGGGTGCTATTTAAATGTCATCGTGACGTACTCTTTCAGTCGTTCAATGAGAGCGCGTACTGCTCAGGTATGC
>CM074965.1:14683954-14720841 GCA_037577455.1 Pangasius macronema | reverse complement strand
TTTTCACTTGTTCTTGTTACAAGGAGTAGGGAGGGTGCTCAACATCGAGAAGCACATAGCAACGTTAACTGTTTAACCAACATTAATGTTGAGAGGTGGAGAAGGGAAAGAACAGGAACAAGTAAAGTAGAGAGGTGTGTCAAAGTTTCTGTCATGGGGAAACTGATCTATGAGCTACAGCTAAGCTGATGGTGCTGTTTGTTATAGAATCAGGTTAATCTTTAAAACATTTATATGTTTAAGGTTGATGGGGGGAATAAGCACACTGTCTGTTAACCAAAGTGAGTTCTCAAACAGTGGATTCACATGGGTGTGTGTTTATGTGTTTAGGCAGCCATGTGCCAGTCAAAGCAGTCTGAAGGACATTAACTGGGACAGCTCCCAGTGGCAGCCTTTGATCCAGGACCGGTGCTTTCTGTCCTGGCTGGTGAAGATCCCGTCTGAGCAGGAGCAGCTCAGGGCACGCCAGATCACCGCTCAGCAGATCAACAAACTGGAGGAGCTCTGGAAGGTAACAGAACATACAGGAAGAACTATTGTTTGGAGTATAATTGCACGGGCTAAATAACTTATCTTTGAAGTGTGGATCAGGAAGCTATTGTTTCCAGATGTGATATTTTGGTGATTTGTGTCAATTCTCCAACATGTTCAAGATCTTCTCTGAACTTTTCCTTTTGTGTACACATCGCATGTCTTTTGCAATAACATCTTGAGAATGCTTATAAAGCTTGGCTTTTCTGACCTTTCGTCCATAATGTTTGAGTGAGTGGCTCTGATCTCACATCCTTATATTTTGGTCTCTGGTTTGCAGGAGAATCCAACTGCAACACTTGAGGATTTAGAGAAGCCTGGTGTGGATGAAGAGCCTCAGCATGTTCTGCTACGCTATGAAGATGCCTACCAGTATCAGAACATCTTTCCGGGTAACCAGTTTGACCTCCGTCTGATACTGTTCTTCGAATTTCTCAGGGTCCACGCGACTGAATAAACGAGTGGTTTTTATTCTCCATTTAGAAACTGATTCTCTGCGGGAGAAAGTATTTAACGGGCATTTTGTTTGTAAGATGTTTTAAATGGATGTTTGCGAAAGGAGAATTGTCTCATCAGTTTTGATTAGGGAAATATTTAGATAATTTTCTTGTTTTTAAATGGTGTTCTCATTCTTTTTTTTTTCTTTTTTTTCTGTAAAATAGAAAAGTCTGGGTTCTGTTATATTGACAGTCCACCCTGAACCCTGACTTATTTTTCTCCTAACGAATAAAGTCCCTTCCCAAGACGGATTCAGGTGGTAATATTTACTTTCATCATCTTCTCTGTCTACCAGTGGTTCATATCCATCCCATCCCCAACTCCGTGCCCCATGCATCCCTCATCGATGTATGCACGGACGCATGCACCTCAGTGTGTGTCTGTCTGTGGTTGTATGTGTGGGTTGTTTTTTTTTTTGGTAAATGTTTATGCATCACTGTCTGGTGGGTATATAATAAACCAAATTGAAATTAAGCAGCATAAAACTAACCATTGTGTGTTCTGTTGCAGACATGCGTCTTATGCAAGGGGATGAGATCTGCCTGCGTTATAAGGGAGATCTGGCTCCTCTCTGGAAGGGGATTGGACATGTCATCAAGGTCCCTGACAGTATCCTTCCTGCTCACTTTTCAGGACGCTTTCATTGTAAACAAGTGTGGTTTATTAGGCTAGTAGGAAATTTTTCATCCATAAAAGTCCTTCTTAGTGGTTTCGAAATGCCGGCTGTTTAAATAAATAATTAGCAACACATAAAAGTGCTCATTATAGCCTGAATGTCATGCAGAATTGCTTTCGGGAGGTTAGTGAGTGATATTCCTTAACGAGTTCCTCTCAGACTATGGAGATGAGATTGCTATAGAGCTGAGGAGCAGTGCTGGAGCTCCAGTGGAGGTGCCCCACAACTTCCAGGTGGACTTTGTCTGGAAATCCACTTCCTTTGACCGGTTAGTAGGTTATTAAGTAACTTTGCTTATTAAGCAAGTGTTCTTCTTGTCTGTTCCTGTAGTCTGAAATCAGAACTGACTGTTTTTTCCCTAGCAATTACCTGCTTTTAACCATCACCAAGCATGTGCAGGAGGAGCAAATATTAACCCGTATTACATTTTACCTCATGCCAACGTCAAGCAAAAACGCTGAGCCTGTTTTACTCTGAACTGTGTTGCGAAAGAAAAATCTCACGATTAGTTTCATGTTGTCTTTAAAGCATGCAGAGTGCCCTGAAAACGTTTGCGGTAGACGAGACCTCAGTGTCTGGTTACATCTATCACAAGTTGCTTGGACATGAGGTAGAGGATGTGATCATTAAGTGCCAGCTACCCAAGCGCTTCACTGCCCAGGGCCTGCCTGACCTCAACCACTCACAGGTGAGCCTGAGTGCAGACAGACTTTTAGTTTCTCCGTATCAGATTGCACTCTATAGTTCATGTGTACTTAATTTTATTTCTAGAAAGCAGAGACTCTTCTGTGGCCAACCATCTCTTTTATTACAATCAAATTTGTTTAAACTAACAATGCACATCGTTATAACCGGTGTGTGTTGGGTCCCAAATATTGAAGCAGTACTGTTTGTGCTTGTTCAGGTGTATGCTGTGAAAACGGTGCTCCAGCGTCCCCTCAGTCTGATCCAGGGGCCTCCTGGTACTGGCAAAACTGTTACCTCAGCAACTATTGTTTACCACCTGGCTAGACAGGGCAACGGGTGAGACATGTGACTACTCTTGTTCAGCTACACTATTCATACATTTTACATGTGACTGTGATTCTGTTACCCACCTGTTTTTAGACATCTGCTCATCTTTCCATACTTGAAACCTTTGCCACTGATCAAGTGGTAAAAATGAACATAGAACACAAGAGTGTATCAGTTATACTGAAACAGGGAATAAGACAATCATCCTCACAGATTGTACTGGCTCAGAAAGACACAGATTGATTGACTTTTATTGATCTATCTATCTATCTATCTATGAAAACAAATATTGGCCCTATATTTGTTAGCACTGTAATGGTTAGCTATCACTATTTAAGCACTGGAATTTTATTCTCTGATACCAGAAATGCTTACCTGTTGCTTGTATACGGAAAGCACCATGCAGAAGACCTTATCCTAGATTTGCCAAAATAATTTATTGCCTACATTAATATACCCAGAGTGACAGTAAACTAAAGTTGGCTAGATAACTCGGGTTATCATAGCCCAATTTTGGCAAACGGACATCTTTTCTTTGGACTTCACAGCAGTCTGTGGTCCCTACAAACATACATTTCCCTAATATGGCTTCTTGTGTTTTTGCTGTCCTGCTGTGCCATAAGCAGTGACATAGTGAGGGGAGGATGGTCAGGATTGGCATAGCAAAAGGGCAAGGCACATTTCTATATAATGTGCATATTCATTGTTTCTTCCATTCTTTTGAGGTTAAGTGCTCTTAATACGTTTAAGTAGTTTCTTGAGCCTGATCAAACATATTGCGATTTTTCTTGTTGGGTCACAGGCCGGTGCTGGTATGTGCTCCCAGCAACATTGCAGTGGACCAGCTGACAGAGAAAATTCACCAAACAGGACTGAAGGTGGTGCGTGAGACACGGTTCTCGGCTCTCCGGTAACTAAGAGGACACAGGAAGGACCGAGACGTGTTGGTCTAAGCGTTGTACCTCAGGTTAAAAGAACTTCTTTTTGTATCACATCAGTCAAATCTAAGTATCTTACCACTGCTGTAACGCTGCGGTTTCCCTCAGGTTCAATAAAGTTTCTATCAGCAATAAGTATACAACTACAAAGGGTCTAAAGTTCGGTATGCCTGCTAAATGATGAATGTTGTCCTGGCAGACCTTCTTGTCATTTAAGCAGATTTTGACAAATAGAAATTGATTCAAAATGTACTTGCTAATGGTATTGTTTGATGTGTTTATGTGGATGTACAGCATGCCAGAACTGCAAAAGCTGCAACAGCTGAAGGACGAAACAGGAGAGCTGTCTTCCTCGGATGAGAAGCGCTACAGGGCCCTGAAACGCACTCGTCTTTCCCTCGATGAGTACCAAGCAAAGTATGAGTAACGTATGCTCAGAGAAACCTCCTTTCGTACGCCAAACTTATGAGAATTAGATTCCATGAACAGAGGAGCTATCTGTGTGTGTATGCGTGTAAGCTATTGTTCTGTGAGATATTTCAGGGAAAGAATGTAAAAATGAGTTATGAGGCCATTACCTTTTCTTTTCTTTTTTTAAACAGACAATGTTCAAGACAGTGCTCTCAGATAATGTTCAAGAGAAGAAAGGCCATCCTTTATTTTTCCATATTTATGCTACTCAATTGCTTTTCGTTCTCTGCCACAGAATGCACTACACTAGACAACATGAACACACCCACGCCCACTAGGAGCAGACCGATTTTACGTCAAGGCGAGGTAGGACTATCTTGAGAGTACCCAGGCTACTGAGCCGGAGTGCATGGTGCCTGTAGTGCTGGGAGCCAAGCAGGTATCACCCAAACACACTGCTTTCTCTTATGTTGAAACTTTGATGCACATATAAGAGCATCTAAAATTTTTTATTTTTATTTTACTTCATTCCCACTGGTAACTGACAGCTCTTTTGCTTTCTCCCTCGTCTCTCAGCTGATCCTGGTGGGTGATCACTGCCAGCTAGGTCCGGTGGTCATGTGTAAAAAGGCTGCTAAGGCAGGTCTGTCCCAGTCTCTTTTCGAGAGACTGGTGGTGCTGGGCATCAGACCCATCCGCCTACAAGTGCAATACCGTATGCACCCTGCACTCAGCGCTTTCCCCTCCAATATCTTCTATGAAGGATCTCTCCAGAATGGAGTCACTGCTGGTATGTGAAATGTGTGGGGGTTTTTTCTTCCTGTGTGTACGACTGTCTGTGTGAACATGTGTTGATCATATTGAGAATTAGGGTTTTTGGAAATAATTTCATTGCTTGAATATTTCCCACATTTTCATAATGTCTAGCCTGATCAATTTAAGTCCACAGTAAAATGTTTCGAANNNCATTTTAATATGTAAATTAGCTCATTATATTCAGACACCATTTTCTTTGTTTTGTGCGCCACATGTTATCCTGATACTCAAGTCACATGACGCAAATGTTAACTGAGTTAAATGTGACTTCCTCCTTCGATTTCAACTTCTGTTGTTTATACAAATGCATAGTTTTTCACATCATTGCCAATGTTTGCTCTGTGGCAGTATGGAATTACAGGTTCTGAATGCGCTTGAGTACTATATTTTAAGGCATAGAGTTTCAATTCAAAGAATTTAATGTTATGGAGGCAGTCTGAGTACATGTTTAGCTCATTAATGTTTATGGAGTTCTGTTAAGAGCTGTTGGCTGTGAATTCGTTTAACATGAGGGTTTTCTTTTCTCTCATTTAGCTGACCGCATCAAGAAGGGCTTTGATTTCCAGTGGCCTCAGCCAGATAAGCGGTACAAGAAGATACACTGTGTCCCGGTCCTCCTCTAACGGTCGAGTCCGTGGAGGATGGAGTTGTCCATGTGACGATATCAGTATTTCCTTTGGAGTTCAATTGTAATGTTGATTGCTGTTATAGGAAAAAAAAAACATCTGCTAAAGCAAGCATTTGTGTGACATCAGTGTTGAAACATCACCCATTTGGTTAAAGGTTCAGTTTACTTCTACAAATAACCTGGAAGATATGTAGAACACAATCCATTTTTTTTTCTTACTAAGCTGTGGCCTTAGCAGAAGTGTATTAAGTCACTGAGAAAACCCAATTGGAAAAGCCTTATCTTACCTAAAGCACCTTTAAAACGTATTGCAGCTTAGCTCTGAGCCTAATGTTGATTAGGTTAACTACTGTTGTCCTCTGGTTCAAAAGGTATTTTAAGAGGCCTTATACGCAAGACTAGCTTTAGGCTTCTCCTGAGAGCTGTGAATGAGACGAAGTTATGTGTGCAGGACTGAGGCTGCTAATGTGGAGAAGATCACCACTCGCCTTTTGAAGGCTGGAGCCAAACCTGACCAGATTGGCATAATCACTCCCTACGAGGGCCAGCGCTCCTACCTGGTGCAGTACATGCAGTTCAGCGGTTCCCTTCATACTAAGCTCTACCAGGTACCAACAGCCATGTACACAGACACTGTCTGAATACATGCTAAGTCACTGTAGTTATTTACAGCTTACTGCGCAAATTCATTATGTCCATAGTTTTTAGAATGGTGATGATTGGATATGTGATTAGGTGCCTACATGAATATGTTTTAATCTGGCTGAACTAAAAGTTTGTTTAAGGTACTTGTATTTTATCTCACCATTACCAGCTGATACATGTTAAAGTTTGTAGTCGTACGTCACACCACACAACCATTGTTCACACAGTTTTTCTTCACCTCAAGGAGGTAGAGATAGCCAGCGTGGATGCCTTCCAGGGCCGTGAAAAGGACTTCATTATTCTGTCCTGTGTCAGAGCCAATGAGCACCAAGGCATCGGCTTTCTTAATGATCCACGCAGGTTGAACGTTGCCCTCACCAGAGCCAGGTAACGTGCTTTACGCAGTGCTTATCCACAGGACTGCACATTGTAGTGTGTTGCATTTTATTATGGTAATTCTGTCTTCAGCACACTCATTGTCTAAATATGAACCACATGATGAATGCCACTGATCTGCATAATTTAGTGTTTTTAATTAGAAACACACGTTAATTTATGTGTTGTGGGTTTTTTGGCATCAGGTATGGTGTGATCATTGTGGGGAATCCTAAAGCTCTGTCTAAGCAGCCACTCTGGAACCACCTGCTGAACTACTACAAGGAGCAGAAGGTTCTGGTGGAGGGGCCTCTCAACAACCTGAGAGACTCGGAGTACGTCAAGTCGTTTGGAGCGTTCGAGCAGTTGTGGTAGTTGGGACACTCACAAAGTGAACGTAAACGCGGCACGCTTCCGAAGGTGGGACCTTTAGGGCAGTACTGCTGTATACTAACCTCATGGCATAGACATTTTCATGTACACAAACTGTGTTGTATTGATGTCATGTACATAAATGGAAAAAGGTTTTTAAACACGGAGTTGGTTTTAGTAGCTCTTTTGGCCCTGTCAGAAGTCTTGCATCAGATGACCAAATGGTCTAGACCTGATGATATTATTATTATTATTATTATTATTATTATTATTATCATTATAGATCATAGTACAATTCCACAGAGGTTGCAAAACCTTCTGAGAAACTGCCAATGAGAATGTGTGTGGTTCTCTTTAAGTTGTTTGGTTTGTGCTTCAACTGCGATGCAGTGGCTGTAACCACTAACAGTACCATAAACATTGACGGACTGTGACTGATTTGGCACAGGTGTGGGTGGGGTTTGACGTTATGTGGGTGTGTTTGGGGATGGGGCAGATTTCCATCTGTAACCTTTTTAGAGGGGTTAGTACAATGTGTTACATCAGTAAAGCACTAGGGTCCCACCCCCCAAGTCAAATTGAATTGATGACCCGTGATCTAAAGCCTTGAGTAACATTAAGTCTTGATGTCAGTTGAAGTAAGTTAATTTGTGTGTTCTTTGTGTGTTCTCCCAGGGAGCTCGTTTTATGAGCACTGCCATGTATGATGCCAGGGAGGCCATGATCCCCGGCTCGGTGTATGACCGCAGCAACACTGGTGAGGAATGCAAAAACGACTCCTTATGGGACTTTTATTCTTGCATATTATTCTTTGAAGTAGGGCTCCACAGTGGTTGCCGCAGTGGTTACAGTTTGATTGCTGTAGCAATTAAAAATGAATTGAAATGCATTAAGAAATAAATCAAGACAGCATTTTGTTTTTAAAAATGAAGCTTGTAAATTCTTCTGGTGGTACTTACTCAGTACTGTTTCCCCAATGCTCTGAGCATTTCCTGATGTCCAACACACCAAGATCAATTCCTCAGTTAATCGTCAGTTGCTTCATGAGCTGGGTGTGTGTAAAACATGCTGCGCATGTCTGCTCCACTATTAGATTTGGAACCACTGATTGATTAAACAAACTTGTTTATTGTCTGCTAGATTTGACAAAGCACTAAAATAGAACTCACACATGTACTGTATATGTTTTTGTCATTCCAGGTCGTCCGTCAAGCATGTATTTCCAAACCCACGACCAGATTGGGATGATTGGTGCAGGGCCGAACCCTATGGCCTCCATGAACATTCCCATACCCTTCAGCCTGGTCATGCCCCCTATGCCCCCACCAGGCTACCTGGGGCAGATTAATGGCCCGGCCACTGGTATGATGGCTCTACACTCTTATACCAGCCTTTTTCTTTTATATGTTGCTTAAGAACCTCTGGTGTAGAATATGGCTAGCTAGGAGAGGGCCAGATTAAATAATGTGGAGGGTGTTTTTTTTTTTTTATGGATAACAAAATATAGAGAATTTAAACACTAAAAGAGAGAACGAGTCCAGCACCACGCGGTTTCCCATTCTGTCCACCCCGCGGAGGACGTCAGAGGAATCGTGGCATGGGTAACCATGGCAGTGGGCAGACCAACATGGCAAACAGCCAGGCCAGTCAGGATCTGGTGTCTCAGCCCTTCTCCCAGGGCCCCCTGACCCAGGGCTACATTACCATGAGCCAGCCCTCACAGATGAGCCAGCCAGGCCTGTCCCAGCCTGAACTTTCCCAGGTACACACACTTTCATTACACTGACTACTTTTGTTTATGTGCTGGTGTTATTCTGTAGTTGGGGAAAAGTAACTGAGTGTTTGTGTAAGGTGCTTTACATATATATATTTGCATCCAGAGAGAAATGTTTCATTAACGGATAATTAGATCAGTCAGAATAACTTTGTAATGATTTGTCTGTAATCATCTGGTCCTCCTCCTTTGTCCAACAGGACAGTTACCTGGGTGATGAGTTCAAGTCGCAGATGGATGTGGCTCTGTCCCAGGATTCCACTTACCAGGGTGAACGGGCATACCAGCATGGAGGAGTGACCGGACTCTCTCAGTACTAGAGTGTAAGAACACACATGCACAGTACCACAACACCTGCTTGGCTAGAGTAGCACTGTATGATATGCACAACACATTATTTGAATAAAAGAAGAAACTAAAACAAAATAAATAATTCCATTGGCGTTGCATTATTTATTTATTTTATGTTGTGTAGTCTTGCACAATTCAAAAATAAATGTGGTGTTGCATGCTGCAGTATTTGACGTTTTGCACCGTTCCAACGCTAGTGGCATTGCCAAACTGCTTTTGGGAATAGTGTTATATAAACCAGTCCTCAGAGTGTAGCAGTAATGTTGATGGAGCTCTGTTTCTTGTATCCTTAGGTTGTTGGAACGGGAGCTAGGCCTACGCTGAGCTTAGTTCATCAGCATTTTAAATCTGGGTAAATATAAAAAAAGAACAAACATGGATGCCCGTTTTCCACTGTTACAACTGAAGCACCATGGTGTGAGAACAACAGGAGAGAATCAAACCAATCACGTATGAAAAAAGAGGGAGAAAAGCAGGATAAGATAAGAGGGAACGAAAGAGAGTGGAGGGAGGAAACCACCCCACCACTCGCTAAGGATGGGAAGGAGGAGAGAGGAGCAGACGCAGCATAGGAGGAGACGATGTAGGAGGGAAATCAAACCGAGATCTTCGATCTGCAACTCCGCATAGTCGAGGTGCCTCCTGGGGAGCAGGGCAGTCCCTTACCTGCCTCCTCTCTCTCGCCAGGCTGCAGCCGGCAGCCGCAGACCTCGCTCTGCCACCCGAGACGGAGAGAAGACGAAGTTCTCTAAAAACTACCCGCAAAAAAAACGCCACGCTTGCTCTGTCGTCTCCACAAGCTGAAAGATGAGGTGACGTCTTTAAAAAAATTATCAAATAAAGATATTTTTTAAAAAAACACTTTCAAGCAGCTGATTTTGGGGAAAATTTTCCCTTCAAAGTTGGAATCTGACTTTCAGATATTACCACCAAACATCTTTGAGAGGATGGGGAAACATCTGCGGCGGAGGGTTGTGCTTTTACTCAAATTTTTTTTTTTATTTATTCTTTTCTTTTTTTTTCTTCTTTTTTCTTTTCTTTTTTTTTTCTTTTCTTTTTTTTTTTTGTTTTTGTTGTTGTGGTGGTGGTCCCATCTTTACAAATGGTGCTAGGAGTCTCTGAAGAAAGATTCAACTTTGAGGAAAGTTTTCCGAGTGAAGGTTGTGGAGTAGTGGAAAATGGAACGGCCCTGAGAGATGTCGCCTGCTCTGGGTGTCTGACAATGGAAAAGACGGGGAGTCTTAACAAATGGCTTTGTGATATATATATATTTTTTTTAACAAAATGGCAAAATGGAAGGGTTGAGAGATTTGAAGTTTATCATTTTTAAACGGAGTGGTAAAATTTGTTTAACAAAACTTGGTCCTATTTGTTAACGTCGTCTTGGATTTAAATCTCTATCCAGATTACTGGCTTGTGTCTCTATATGGAAAACGTGAGGTCATAGGTCCCCAAGGAAATGAGCCAGAAAGCCAGTGGTCAAGCCACTGAAGTTAACCTGTCGCGTACCATGCGCTAAGAGGACCGCTGGAGATTGAACCCGGGGAGATAATGCAGGTTTGAGAAGAGTTTAGAGAATCATCTCAGTCTGTAGGAAGGCTAAAGCACTGCTGTTATGCTCAGCAGCAGTTCTGGCAAGTAGCATATATTGGTTGTGGTCAGTTCCTCTGGCTTCAGTACCGGTCAATTTTAGAAATACGAAGGTAATGTCCGTCACGACGTTTCGGTTCTAAATAAAAGATTTAGTGGGGTGGATAAATCTAAAATTCATCATAAATGCACCACATATCAGAGTTCTTGAGTTAAATTATTCATATACATGAGTTTGAGCCATGAGTTAAATATAGCCTAAAATCACAAAAGTGGCCGTTTGTTAAAAGGTAAAGGGCAGACCGGTGGGATTCTCTCTGTTTGTGAATGTTTAACACAAGCAGACTGAAAGAGGCTGCTGTACTCGTCTCTTGCTTACTTGGATGCCAGTGTGCGTGTAGATGGTAGTGTTCTGCTACGGAGGTTGTGTATGTACCTCCATATTAATTGTCTCTCTTGTTTTGTGATTAATAGTTTTGTTTTTTTTTTCTTCCCTCTTGTTGGTTGTTGAAGTTGCTTTTCCCCCTATTTACTGTCTTTATTATTTTAACACCTAACTGCATTGTATTTCATTTCTATAGTCTAGATATGAATATGTAGTGTACCACATTATCTACTTCATGATCTAAGACTTCATAAATTTCTTAGTTTTTTTTTTTCCTTCTCCTTTCTTTCTTTTCTAAAGCTCTGCTCGTATAATGCTTTGATGCAGCATCATGTGATGCCTTGTCATTTTCATTAACCCTGGAATGGTTATTCATGCCTTGCAGTTATTCCTTGCCTAGTGGCACAGTAGCTTGGCATTACTACCTTTTTTTAGTCTTGGCTCTAAACTGGGGAAAAAAGCAAAAAAAACAAAAAAAAAAACCCTTTCCTTATTGGAGTTACAATTGTTCATTTAAAGCGTTTTGTTGTCTAATGGATTTATAACAAATTGCAAAAAGATTNATTCACTGCTTGTGTGCATAGCGCTTTCATGTTATTTATAGTTATTCTCATCGGTAGTATCAAAGCTAAATGTAGGCTATACATCCAAAATTAAACCGGGAACTAAATATCCAGAACATAGCTTCTTCATGTTCTCATTTGAAAAAAAAAAAATCAATTCCTCTCCCCTGACTGAATGATGTGAATGGGTTCCTTTACTTTGGTGTACTTTGTAAGCAGTTACTGCCCATATCAACAATAAAAGGTTGTTGTTTTTTTGTTTTTTTCTCCCCCTCTTTTTTGTGTGTGACATGGCCTAGAGCAGCAACAACCTGATAGAGAATGAAGAACACCCATTATACGGAGGTTGTTCGCTCGGTTTGGATAGTCACTGTGTGTTCATTCAGTTGAATGCTGAAACTTCAGTACTCTGATATGGCCACGTCAGACTCGCATACTTAACCAGCTGTGAGATGACGGCCTGCTGAGATTGGCATCAGAAAAAAAATTACAGAGGGGACTAATAGTGATAAAATAGATGAAGTACCCTGACCACCCTGAGGGTAGGAAGACTTTAAATTGAATCAAAGGGTATAAATGACCAGAGGTTACGTTTAAGTTTTCTTTAATGGAAATATTTCCCCACAGTATGTAATTCTTGTAATGTTACTACAATAAATGTTGCTTTATTTCACTCAAGAAGACTGGTTGTTTGACTATATAGTGTCTTTGAGTTATTCAATATTCTAGTGAAATGTAAAACTCGATAAACTTTACTCAGGTACTAAGATAATTTAATCTGGTTACAAAACCTGATCGTCACAGCACACTAAACTAAAGTGGTGTAAATTGCATTTGTTGTGCCTGCAGTCCTAAGGAGTGTACTACTGCATTTCTGACATGTCATGTGCTTTCAGCACGTCTCATTACGCTTGGTTTAGAAACTGGAGAAACACGCCTAAGCTAGCTACCACTATTGCCTGTGGTGTACAAAAGCTTGTACACCCTTCAAAACCTCAAGACTTTTAATGGGAGTTACAGTTTTACAGATTTCATTTCAAAAAGTTTGTCAAGATATTAATCATGTAATTATTAAACTTGTATTTCTGAATGTGTGTTAAATGTGGGTCTGCTGCTGTTTTTGAGTCTTGGAGGGAAAAAAAAAATCCGATCTCCTAACTTTTGACTGTTTATGGAAAATTGCTTGAGATTGAGAATTATGTTGGAGTTTTACATGCTTTAAAAGGGCGTGTACCGCAGCACTCTTGAACTCTGGATTGTAATTCATCAGATGATGTTGATTAATTTTCTATAGCAGCAGCTCTGATGTTAGTTCCACCTGCCAGGCAAATCACAGGTTCATAATAATGCACTCATTCTATACAATACATTATCATTTCAATAGCAACAGCGTACACAGGGACTCGTATGGTAGATGCTCCACACACAGTGATTTTTTAAAAAAAATAAATAAATAAATAAAAAGTGTAATTTTGGTATAGTGAAATTGTTTTGAGATGTTACTTGGCTTTTTTTTTTGGAAGGATTCTCCAGCTTTTGCTGATTGTACCAAGAGGAAAAGCTATAAATTTCCCAACAGAGACTTTGCAGTTTCTCAGTAACAAGTTGCACTTTTTGTCTTTATTAACATCAAGAGAGAAAAATAGAGAGGCTGGTGAAGGAACAGCTGTTTACAGCTGCTATAATGCAAGTGATAACAGGAACTAACTTGTCTTCTGGACTTTCCACAACATAAAATGTAACTACAGGCGAACTGACGTCGTTTTTTTTACTTAACAAAAAATGTATGTCATTTTGATGTGTAAGAGGAATACAATACTTCAGGACTTGTTGTTGTAGGACAGTGTTCCTCAATCCTTGTCCTTTAGTACTCCTGCCCTGCACACTGTGGAGTTTTCTCTCCTCAACTCAAAGACATTGTTTTGTTCCTTACTTACTGAATATCGAATTGATACCAAGAGGACACTAGAGGGCAGGACAGGTCCAAAACTGCGTAACACTATAGTAAATAATATGTCAAATTTATCCATGGTAGCATTGAATTTCCCTATAAACTGATTAGTATGGTGGGAAAATCCTGCATCCGGAATGATGCCCTTTTCTCTGTTCCTGCAGACATCAAAATGCATTACAGATACTATGTAGCATACTCTCTAGGGCACAAGTTGCCAAACCCGGTTCCTGGAGTTACACCCTGTGTTTCCTGCTCTAACACACCCACTTCAACTTAGTTAAAGCTGTTTATTAGCTGTTGGGAGCACACCGGGAAAACACTCAAATGTGCAGGACCTCGGATTTCAAAATGTGGTCCAGGGCCCTGGAGGCTGGAGTTTGTTTGTTTGTTTGTTTCCCATTTTTGTCTTTTTTTTCATTCAATTTCTACCATTTTTATTAATTTACATTTGGCTGACACTTAAACAGGATACAACTGAGCAGTCGGCAGTTCAGGGCCTTGCTCAAGGGCTTGGTGATCCTGGAGGGATGGACTTATCAGGTGACATGGAGGGGATCCATATCTGCCCCATGGAAAGACTGGGAAAAGACCAGGCAACATTTTTTCCAGTCATGAACCTCCTAGTTTTGCTGAGTCTGTGCCTGCTGTAGCCTCAGATTCCTGCTCTTGGCTGAGACCAGTGGAACCTGATGTGGTCTTCTGATGATGTAGCTCATCCACCTCTAGGTTTGATGTGTTCTGAGATGCTTTTCTGCTCACCGCGGTTTTAAAGAGTAATTATTTGAGTCAGTGTAGCCTTCTTGTGAGCTCAAACCAGTATGGCCATTTTCCTCTGACCTCTCATCAGCAAGGTCTTTCCGCCTGCAGAACTACTGCTCACTGGATGTTTTTTGTTTTTCGCACCATTCTATCGAAACTCTAGAAAATCCAGCCAGTGTGGCACCAACAACAATGGGTTCACATCTTTCTGCATTCTGATGTTGGATATGAACATTAAGCTCTTGACCTGTATCTGTATCTGCATGATGTTTATGCACTGCTTTGCTGCCACATGATTGGCTGACTGGGTAGCTGCATGAACGTGCAGGTGTACAGGTGTTCCTATTAATACACGTTCCGCTCACATATAACTCTTCCAACGCTGATCACACTCTAAACCCTGCGTCGGGCCATCTCGCAGGTGATCCGGGCTCGCGCCCTCGCCGCTGTCCGTGCAGCAGGTGGCGCACGCGAGCGCCTTTCTTTTAAAAGCCCAGCGAGTACGGACGCAGCGCGTGACACCGGCATTGTGCCGCGGCGGCTCGCGCTCGGCTGTGAACGGAAGCGGCGGCGACGGAAACGCGTGACAGATCGACGCCCCCTTTTAACGAGTTGCCAAGTGGCGCGGCGCGGCGTCGCGAGCGAGGAGTTGGGCAGTGAGGCGCGTGCACGCTGAGCAGAGAGCGGCGAGAGTTTTGCGGCTGTCCGCAAGGTTACCGAAGTGCAGCCAAAGAAAGAAAGAAAGAAGGAAGGGGAAACAGGAAGGGAAACTCCACACAGGATGTTCAGTATCCCCTTGCCTTGTGTTTTAACGGTTTTAGTTTAAAGTCTCGTTTGGAGCTGAGAGAGCAGGCTTTCCGGTCCTCTCCCGGTAATTCCGGGACGCATCCGCACGCGACTCGAGGGATACAGGACTCTCTGCGGTTTCTGCACTTCCCTCACTCCATACGGGGCAATGAGGATCCCTGTCTTTTTGCATTGACAACGAAATGGGGTGAGTGAACTGTGTATTCAGAGTGTGTGTGTGTATGTATGTGTGTGTGTGTGCGCCTGAGGCGGGAGAAAAGCTGTATCTAGGCAGATGTGTTGCAACAACTTCTTGTTGCTGTTGTCATAAAGAGACACTGTTTCACGTCAAGAGTCCTTCGTATATGTACACACACACACACACACACACACACACACAGTGTGTGTGTGTGTGTGTTTAAAAAACGCCTGAGACCTTAAGCTTTATGCAGTAAGGATGCACAATGCATCATTTATGATTATTATTATTACTGGTTGCAGTGTATGAATATATCCATACTATTTGTTTCATTCAGCAATTTGGCTGCCACTTGTTGACTTTAAGTGTGCACTTGCACTGTGAGCTTCTATGGGAATCAATAACGAAATCATTTTAGTCAAAATAATGCAAGCTAGTCTTTAACGACGTCTCCCTATCAGGAACTTCCCTTCAATTGCAATTCAGCTAGCAGTAAACATTGTCACAAGGCAGCTTTACAGAAATCTGGGTGTAGATTCAGTTCCCTAATAAGAGGAGAAGGTGGCGGGAGGAAAATGAGGAAGAAACCTCGAGAGGAGCCAGACTCATGTAGAACGGTCCTGAGTGTGATGAAAGGATGAAAAGATGTTCAGAGTCCTGGGATGAGCACACCACAGTGTTACAGTGTTTATGATTACAGGAACAGTTCTTAGGTACAAGTTCACAGTATCCAGGTGAGATTATCTACTGAAGAACAGCTAAGACTGTTTGGGATGTGCAATCTTTAGTTATCCATGAGGGACCTTTCACAGCAATGGTTTTGTACATGGACATTTTTGCCTTTGTGGACTGTGGGGTCCAATAATGTCTTTTTTTTGTAAGGTGCAATAGGCAAACCTGTGACACTACCACCTTATGACAAGCATTGATACCTTAAACTACCATTTTACTGCCGAAAAAGGACGTTGGTATGTACTTCCTAACTTACGTTAACGTTATTTACTGTGATATAAAATTTATTTTTAGTATATGTTAGCCTATATGTTGCAGCCTAAGAGCCTACTGAGGACAGGTTTGAGTATTGGCATTATGATAAAGTGTGTTTGGGGAAGTTTTTTTTTTTGTCTCTGCAAATATTGTAGTTATAATGTGTGATGCAGTCCGTCTTTATAATGTATTAATTACATTGGTAGATGCACAAATGAGTAAGTGTAATTAGGTCATCTATTGAGGATGGGGTTATAACTGAATAAATAGTCAGTAGCGACATTAGGTTCATTCATACATAATACATAATTTACCATCGACAACCGTACTCCCGAGAACTCACCTAATATGTTGTACTGGCACACTTGTATTTCAAAGGGAAATTTTCCTAGAGCAATCCTACTTTCCACAAATGCACAAAGCAATTACTCTGTGTTTTCTAATTAATGTTTTTGAGCTGTGTGTCCGTGTGTGCTATAATGCTTCTATTATGGCTCTTTTTTCCGATTGTAGAAAAAGGTCCTCATCTGTCCAGTAAGGATGTTTCCATCTCACAGAGAAAGGTAAGCAGTGCCATACACCCAATAACCACCCGACCTCCCCCCTACTTCCCCATCCACCCCCATCCACTTCCGATCTAGCTCCTTACATTTCCCAGCAAGATTCAGGTTATGTTACATCCCTTTTTCCACACTATTGAACTCATGGCCCTGAAGCAAAGTGTGATGTATTTATTAAATATTCACAGGTATGCCGTTTCCACCTTGCATTTGGCCATGTTTCATTTCTCAAATCTGTTTTTAACTGTGCCGTAGTGCTTAATTAAGCTCATCCAGAAGAGGCGCAGTATGACTGGGAGAAACTCGCACCAAACAGAGTGGGCTCATCTTTCACAGAGCACCAACAAAAGGTCATGGGATTTGGTATGAAAAGCCAAGCAGCCACTTTTGCCATCAGCATAGAGCCTTGTGAAATGTCTGCTTCATGATTTGTATCAACTCTAGTATTTTACAGACTCGACCTTGGGGAGTTCAGACAAGCTTAATGTTGGTCTGGATAATAGCAAGAGAGCATCAGGTTAATTAGATCAGGCTTTCTCGAAGCTCTCAAGGTGAGAGGATGGCTTGCTTGGCCTCATTTCTAACTGAGCGGCACCGCTTGTCCTTCAGATGACTTCGCACATTCAAATGCAGAGTCTCAGACAACCACGAAGTTCATTCTGACACAGCAAAACTCGGCAAGTCGTCCTATGTTTTTGCTTCGTCTAAATTGCTTGTTTAACATACTTAAGGTGGTTAACGTGATTGATGAGGTGTTATAGCCAACATGGAAGTGTAGCAGTTAAATGGGAGACGTACTGTAGAAATATTACAGTGGAGTGACGGACACATTTGAAATGAAGATTGTATGCTATAGCTGTACTTGCTTTGCCATTTTGTTTTAGATGATTGTATCTGTCACAAGCTTGATATATACTGTCAATATAAACCCCCCCCAATTCCCCCCAAGCTCCCTCAACACACACACACACACACACACACACACCCTCCTTATGCAGTGCTTCAGTTCAGCATGTTTTCTGCTTTCTAGCAGCGCTGAGCAGCTGTAAGCAGATTTATCAAGAGGCTGTTTGCTCAGTAACATTCGGCAGTAATTGCTTCATTAGGAATATATATATATATCTGGCAATAAATCAGAGAAATTTGTAGGCAGTCAGATGCTAAAAGTTGTCTCTTCATGGCTACATCCACACACACATGCACACATATGTCCACACAGGATGTAGCACACCGTTCAGAGGAAAGACTCATTTGCATTTTTTGTGTGGTAAGCGTAGTTCCTTGACTGTTTGCTTATGGGTGGAAGTGCATATAGGTGTATTTATATTTGTGTTGGTGCGTGTGCATCCTGTATCTTCTGCTCCAGTTTCAGAGAAACACTGGAATCAGGTAGCAGCTCTGGAACTAGTGGAAACAGAAAACTTCTATAGGTTGTCTCGCTGACTTTAGGCTTTTCCCCGCTGTATAAAGTACCAGAACTTTTGGAACCAGGAAGCTGGAACTGTCTGTTTTGTGGTTCTGGCCCATGAACTGGAGCTACTGGAGCTTGGGGCCAGGCCTCGAAGCACTGTTTGTTGCTGATTGGATATGAATCAATCAAACATAATAAAAAACGGAATAATTTGGTTCGACCATGCTGTTCATGCCATCACAAAGCAAAATTTAGCTTTTTTATCCTGCACAAATTTCTCAAAAAAACATGCTGCTTGTCTAGTTGTTGTCATTAGTCTGTTGAAAGACTGTTCTTGGTGGAAGAAAAAAAACTAGAGAACAAAGTTCTATTGGTTGCTGTTTGGGCATGTTAATATTTTTGGGTGTTTAGGAAAACCCAAGAAACATACTTTTCCTTTACACAATGTCTTTTCCAGTTGACTGATTGAAAAGTTTGATAGATGTCAGATAAAATGATTGATACCAGATGTGTAATGAAATGATAAACAACCCAAAGCAAGGTGTGAGTGTTGCACTCCTCTGCCCCCTTGAGAGTTGCTCCAGGGGCCAGCGGCGTCCCAGAGACGTGGCCAAGGAAGGTGATCTCATCAGGATGGCACTGTAATCATCTCAGGGATTTGTATGTGTATGCATGTGTGCGCCAGTGCCAGTGCTGGGATGCACTGTGTGATATGACACAGCAGCATGGATTACGCAGAGATGAGAAAGAGAATTAGATTGCTGCTCTAACCAGGATCAGGCTCACTGCAGAGATTAGTAAATGAGTTTGTCTTTGTCTGTCAGAGGTGGACCAATCAGTGGTACTGGCACATAGGACTAGCAGTTCTGGTGTTCGGGATAGAAAATAAACCCTACTTCCTACTAACTTTTGCAAATCATTTAATACGTATGATTTGTCAGAATCCAGGCACTTGCTGCACCACACACATCAACTGAGGAGTGATCTGTTTGGTGGCAGAATGATTTTTACTAGGAATGCAGCCATGTAACTCTCCTGCTAGCACAATACTCACAGTATGTCATCTCACGTTTAAACATATAGAGAGAAAATATTATTCTTGCAGGGTGAGGACAGATTGGCTAATGATTTTAGGATTTGTCCACCCCTGATCTGTTTTCTGTAAGGTTTGTGATAGCGAGTTGTCTAGGACAGGGCACCCTAATTTGTGCAAGGAGCTTGCAGTTAGTCGTTACAGCTATAAAAAATAAGGCCAGCTTTCTAATCTGGAGCAGTCATCCATTACAGTTATAAAAACCTTTATCTGTTTTATATCCAGAGCTATTAAGTATAGTGTGCTCAATAGCTAAATGTTGTAGACTTTGTTGTAAGGCAAAAATGGCCTTTTTTTTTTTTTTTTACATTTCACACGAGTGTGTAAATTCAGTCAGAACCTCCAGCAAGGTTTTGAAGGTGACTGCTAGATGGATTCTGTTCACTACTGTGTTTTTCTATAGCAAACTCCTTTTCAAGCTCTCCAAGGAATGCATAATAAGAGCGTTTATGATGTTTTTAAATGACCACGTATTGGCGGTCACATTTCCATGATGACTCATCAGGCATTTAACCTCAATGTGCTTTCAGACCTTTTATTTTATGCCATATTGTAATGTCAGATATATTGCATTTAAAAAATAATGACATTTTTTTTTCTTGCTCTATGTCCAAAAACATTCATGACTCATGCTCAGGTCCTTCAGTTAAGTATGTCTGAGTAAGTTTGAACTAGATTTGATGAGCACTATCTCGGATGGTGTTTAGTAAATGAATTGTGTAGTGCAGTCGGATGTTCATCTTTTTAATTTTTCCTCACAGGCAATGAGAGGAAATAGATATTTGGTTGCTATCTATCGCTTTACATGATCTTGTAGTTATGTTAAATGCACTGGAGACCTTTAGCCTTAAGATCACATGCTTTCTCCATCAGTGACTAGCAAACATGACCTTCAAAATACACCACCTATAAACTATAAGTTCTAGTTTTCTGTCTTGTCTCTGCTTTCTATGAATGCTCTGTCCTGGGATGTCAGTCTTATATCTACATCCATTTCGAAACAGTGTATGAAGATTAGGGGTACCAATTAGGGATTTGTGACTTCAGAACACTTTGAACAGTGATGCCAGATCCATCTACTTTCTACTTTCCCATTTCTTATTTTGCTATTCCATCAGGAGGGTAACACTTCCATCCCCGTGACTCAACGGGGTTCCTCTCTTTTTCTTCTGAAGAACAGATTATGGTGACCTTACGTTTCTTCTTCCGGCTGAGTTTAATCTCGCTCCCTGTTGACATTGACTTTTGATGAGCTTTCAATCTTTCCTAGAGGAGCTAGCCAAAGTAAGGCTACTGCTCAGAGACCTTCAAATATTTACTCTGTAACCAGGAGACATCTACAACATGGTCACATGGACAAGGACAGAAAGGGCAGCAATGACCTGCACCAGGATTAGGAGTCTCTTAGTCATTACATGCTATGCATTTGTTAGTGAGACCACATGGTGTGCTGAGTTGTTGAAGTATTTGTGTACTTCACATTCACATTGGGCTGTGGTTCTGCACTGGAAGCCAGCTGTGGGAGGATAAGAAATGTCCCTGTAATGTCCACGTGATCCACCAGACTGGCTCAGTAAAATGCTTTTACTGTTGAAGAGCTGAAAATACATCAACTAAATATTGCCCTGCATTAAATTCATTATATGACAGAAATAGTTATTCACTATTTTGCTGTACAATTGTGATTACTCTGATACAGCACTTTTAATAAACATAGCCTTAAAGCTCAAAAGCAAGCAAGGAAAATGCTAAACTGGACTGAACAATAAAGACCACTTTAAGCATAACAAGGTTTCACAGTGGGCCACTAATCGAGATACATCTTATTCATTCATTACATTAATATTCATGGAAAGCCAAATATGCTTTAAGGTTCTAAATGGAAGTCCTCCTGTACTGAGTATGAGAATGATCGTGCATATATGCATGACAGTATCGCCTAACATTGTGCAAGCATGTTTCATTATGCATATAAATCATTGTGCTTAAGGGTTTAATATTATCCTTTTGTGTGTGTGTGTGTGTGTGTGTGTGTGTGTGTGTGTGTGTGTGTATGTATGTATTTATCATTCACTTTGTTAAGTGCATACTCTTGTTCTGGTGTTCCGTCCAACATTTTCTGTTTCTCTCATAGGGAGCAACCCATTTTCAGTACCCGAGCGCACGTGTTCCAGATCGATCCAGCTACTAAGCGCAACTGGATCCCAGCCAGCAAGCATGCAGTCACCGTCTCTTTCTTCTACGATGCCAATCGGCATGCCTACCGCATCATCAGTGTGGGAGGCACCAAGGTGAGCCAGCCGTCCCTTTTTATAAATATGGGACCTGCTTCTCAGCTAGATGTTCGTAAATGTGTTTTTACTACATATGAATAGCAAGGTGCTGATTTTCAAATAAAATTGATCTAAATTAACAGTTACCTGAGATGCTGAGGTGCCTCAATGTTACTCTAGTCCAGGATATTAGACCCGCATGTGTGCGGTGCCAAAATTTGTACTTTACTTACAAATCTCTCTACAGTCTTTTTTTACAGCATCCCAACTGCTTCAGGACATGGGTGAAAATGATGGATTAAAGCATCTTTAACCATCTTTATGTTATATTTCAGTACATTTTAGTGTACATTTGATCAAAGGTAGAAAAGAATGTTTTCTAGCAAAAACACTATCAGTTTTCATCTTCAACAAAGGAGCAGAAAAAGTGGGGTTAGTGCTGAGGGATTTCGCTGCCCATATGGCTAGGGTGTATAATCAATGTCTGTTGATGGAGTGAATCTCCAGGCTTCTCTGGTTGGAGGAGCAGCGTTCCGGAGAGGAGGATCCTGAGCGATGGAAGTGTTGATCAATGAGGAAAGGCACAGATCACCTATAGACTGCAGATTGTGCGTTTTGTGCAGTGTGGATGCCTCAAGTATCTAGTCACTTTTTTTTTTTTTTTTAGCAATGCAGAATGGATGGACAGTGAATAGGAGAATATTTGTTTAATAGGAACGTTTGTGTCGTATGTTCTATAAGACAGGGACACAGGGACACACACATGGACTTGTTAATAGATATGAGTTTACGAACAGTTAGATGTCCGTCATTCACACACTCATTCACACCTAGGGGCATTTTATCATACTCAATCCACCTAATGGCATGTTTCTGGGAGGTGTAAGGAACTCTGAGAACTTGGAGGAAACTTACACAGACACAGGGGGAACATGTGAAACTCCACACAGACAGTAACCTGAGGTCAGGACTGAACATTGAGGCAGCAGTGCGCCACCAGGATGCCCTGAGTACATTCACAGAGATAAAAATATCCAGTTAAGCCCTGCTACATGGTCAGAAATAGGGCATTTATGAAATAGATAGAATGGAGACTGATATGAAGTTACAGACTATAAAACATAGGTGACCTAGTGTATAAGTACAACATTGCTGACAAAATAAGGATAGTATTACACAATGAATTGTATATAATAGATACACAAAATAGATGAACCTAAACATAGGCCCCAGTATTGACCTTATTCTCCTAAAGAGCTGTCAGTAGTTAGTAATCTGTGAATGGGAGCTGTGTGCTGTGGGTGTGAAAATGAATTAAATACACCTAGTGTCATTTTTTTCTCAACCCCACCCCTAAAAACTTTAGCTAGCCGTATAATGATGGCTTAGTGAAGTGTATTACAGCTCTGCACTCCCTACACTCCAAAACTGACCTACATTTCTTCATTTTAATTCCACCATGACCTCACATGAGTTCATTTCCCTTTTTTATCCTGCCAACCTGGTAATCTAGTCACAAGACTTTTAGAGAGAGAGAGAGAGAAGAGAGCTTAATACACTCTCTGATGCATGTTTGGTTTAAAGAAACTCAGTAGACGGCTTGTCTTTATCTGGCGTGATGTGCACAAGCCTGCAAAACATGCGAAGATGGTGTTTAATTACACATCAATGGCCTTGTTGATATCAAAGAGAACGGATGATTACAGAACTGAATACCCAGTAATAGCCCTGATAGGGTCAAAGCCATTATTTGGGTTCATTATTTGGGTTCAGAGCTCACATTTATGCCTTGAGCAAGACCAGATTTCGCATTTGCAATGCTGTGCTGCTTCTGAGTAGAAGCTTACACAAATAAACACAGCAGGATACATCCTGCATTTAGATTGATGTGTTTCATGTGCAAGTTTCAGAGAGAAAGTCCCTGAAATGTCAACCGACTTATGGCTAACAGAAAGTGTAATGTAGCAGATATTTGAAAGTCATTCCATATATGTTGAAATGAATGACAAAAACATCATTTTCGCAACGAGCCAGTCTTTTTGAAGGAGTGAAACCATCTGTCTAACTGTCAGAATAGTGAAGTAGGACAGCAGGGAATCATTTCTGTAAAAGGGGCTTGTAAATGAATAGCAAATTGCAGCTTTTATTTTTATTTTTGCACAATGATGAGTAGGGAAAGGGCTAGCAGTNGATGGATGGATTGATGGATAGAAAATGCATATCAGCTTGTCATCTAGAAGATGTAACTGCTTCTTGTCTATATAAGCAATGATATTGATTACGAGGTGGTTGTGATATTAGATGTGAGAACTAAACTCTAATATCTATCAGTAGTTTAACAACGAACCATTACGTTCAGCATTGCATTATGTCACGAGCTCTCATTGTTTGCATCATAAGCACGATGTGGGGCAAATGATCACACACACACACACACACACACACACACACACACTGTAGACAGACAGCTGCATTTGTGATTTGTAAGGCTGTAATATTCTGCTGGCTTCATGTCATGTTGTAACCTTTTCATTCAAAAAAGCTCCACTAAACCTGCGGTTCTGTTGTCTGTCCTTTTGTGTAAATTGTGCATTCATCTGACAATGTGTTTAACCCTTTACTGCACATTGTTGCCATATGGCAACAATTTACAAACTACCCCCCTAATTTTTTTTTTAATTTTGNTTTATTTCTTGAACTAATTCAAGTAATAAAAATCCATAAAAAAATAAATAAATAATTCATGCAGTAGAGGGTTAATCGATCTACTTTTAGTTTCTTCTCCAATGGCATTTTGTGAGGAAAAAGATGGACGATAGTGAAAATAATTCACCTCGTTAGCATTCGTTACACCTGGAACTGTTCGTTACACCTCAATCACTGCTGATGAAGATCCCAGAAGGGGGAGTTTCACTCTGTGTGATCAGCAGGCACGCCTGTCTCTGATATACTGCATGAAACTACAGTCTGAGCTAGACAGAAATCAGTCCCAGCCTCATTTCTACATACCATTCTGTGTGTTTTTCTTACTATCATTGGTAGTGCTGTTGTGCATGATCCCACAAGAATCCAGAATAATCTACTTTATGGGATTTGTTGAGCTATCTCATTTATACCAGCCATCCGTGCATATCAGTATTAATTCCTGGAATGGATTATGACCTGATGCTGAATAAATCTGATATATTTCCCAATCAAATGCACTTAACATATTTTTATGCTATGATCGCAGGACATGGCTCTGTCACAGTGAGTGTATTTCACCAGTATCATTTATCCGCCAAAATTCCGAGCTGCCCTCTGTATCTGCAGGCGATCATCAACAGCACCATTACACCCAACATGACATTCACTAAGACATCCCAGAAGTTCGGCCAGTGGGCAGACAGCAGGGCTAACACAGTGTACGGCTTGGGCTTCGCCACTGAGCAGCAGCTTAACCAGGTAAATCTCACAGCAGCACACTTTAATGCTCTCCATTTAAAGGCCTGAGATTCCTTTGGGAAATCATTTTGCTCATGGTCAGATATGAAGTAAAGAACACTCTTTCAAACGAGGCTTTTATTGCACATTACAACATAAAATTGTTTGAATAATCATATTTAATAATACGCCTCTACTGCAGTATGTATGCAGGCCCAAATTTGATTTTATGTTACTTCTATTTTCAGCAGTTATTTGCTGAATAGCTGCAGGTGGAGGGTACAGATGACATTTAGCTTTACACATTCGGCCAAAGTTACACTCTGTACATTAATATGATGTAATTCACATTAATATGGCATTATTATTATTATCATTTTTTACAGTTTTCTGAGCGCTTTAAAGAGGTCAAGGAAGCGGCTCGACTGGCTAGAGAGAAATCACAAGACAAGATGGAGCTGGCTAATGCTGCCCTGAACATCGCAGCCCCACAGGTGCGTTCTCACAAACACACACATACATACACACTTGAATGGATTGCTAAAATCAAATCATGCTGAAGGGTCAAGGTGATCCTTGGAAGCAAAGAGAGCCATTGTGATCTTTGTCTCTTTATATTAAATAAACATGGGGTCAGTACAAACATCAGGTTGGGCTCCCAAGAGTTTGGAGATCAGAATTCCTGACAATGCCACAGCCATTCGCACGTGGCTCTGCTCTGGGGTGGCATATTCTCTGTCGATCAGAGAGACACAAGCCAGTCTTGGACATTTGTTTGCTCATGTATACAGAATAGGACAGCTGATGCTCTGCTTGTGTGTGTGCGTGTTCAGCATCACATGAGCCAGAACAGTGAATTGTCAAGATTCTGAAGACAATCCAAAACAAATTAATCGAGATTGATGATATATTTATTCAACTTTTAATCATTTGTTTTCCTACCACTGAGATTGTCATTAAAATTAATGACATATTATAATAAGAAAACTTGATTTTCAGTTTACAAGAAACATTATATTAAAGATCAGACATTAACTAACCAATGATCTGTTCTTAACTAGTCCTTTAGTCTACTTTAGTTTTCCTAAAGCTACTAGCTTTAATAGAGTAGAGCTACTCCTTCTCGTGGAAGTACTGCAGTAGGCAAAGGGTTATTGAAACACAAACCCCGCCTCAGCTGGGTCATTCATCTCACGGCGAAGAGAGAAGAGAAATAGGGCAGTGATTAAAATTATACTATGCAGTCCCGCGCCTTGGCTCAGAGTGTCTGTCTCCCACTGAATAAATCTGTTTTCAGGTCAAAAGCATGATCAGAAGCAATTAAACAATCAGCAGGTTCTTCCACTAAATGAATAACACCACTCCTACCCTTTAGTTCAGCGCCCAAGGGCCTCCTGTGATTCATGTTTTATTTTATTCTTATCCATGTTACCTTTTTTTACACTGAAGCTTGGCATAGTGGTGTAGATACTGGAACATTTAATTGCATCAAGTATTTGTACAATATTCACATCCTGGGAAACTTAACCGCACTCCTGTACCCAGAGTTTCATTCACCAAAACTGTCCCCTGTCCCTTTTTCATAATGCTTTCCAACTGGATCTCTACAGTTCTCTCAGGTGAGTCACAATACGTTTTGGTAGAATAAATAGTTATTATTTGTAGAGCTCTTTCCTTGTTGTATTGCAGCACAGCTGGCCTGTGAGGAGGTGTGAATGTATTGCATATGTCTCCCAGTTTATCTTTTCAAAGCAGTGAGTACTTGGAAGACAGCACCAATCAAAAAAGACTGCCAGACAAGATAGATATAGATGGCATCTCACACATTAGTATTGTCATTCTTTCTTCTCAACAAACATGCACACAAGCAGCACAGTTGAGACTCGTATAGTGTAAAGCTTCAGAGCTCACGGTGCTCATTGAGTGCGCTCTTAGGTCACTCGTATACAGTAAAGTAGCCAAAATTAATTCTGTCGTAGATTTATTACTACTGTGGTCTCTATGTTATCCCAGTAAACACTGAAGAATTTCAGCTGACTAAACTTCGAAAGAAAGTGGAGCTGCAGAAATATTATTATTTATTGTTTGTTGTATGATGACGACAGTATAATTTAAAAATTGCACACCTATTTTTTTTTTTTTTGTAATTAACCAGAATCCATTACAGTCCAGACTAACATTCCTCTCTTTTGCTGCTACACACCTTCCCTACTAGTTTCTTTATATTTACTGAATAATTCATATAAGTTAGCAGGGGTTATATTGGAAGAGAGCACCTATGAACAGCGCCCTCTAAAATTATAGATCATGATGAGAGTAATAATGATGGCCTAATGCATTTGTTTTTACACTGCTTTAGAGAGAAATGTTTCAAAATAAGTCAAGGCAGTTGAACTGCTGTGCATATACATTTGATCTTTAAAGCTACATGTGTTCAAAGTGTGTTCGTTTTGAAGCCTTTACTGCATGATGTATCTTTGGCAGAAAACACTCAGAAGCTATTTTAATATTATTTTGATGCCAAAACAAGTAAACCTGAAAACATGAGGTCTGGCCATCCAACTCTAGTTAAATAAAGTTAAACCCTTATGACAGAACTAATATATGAAACACAATTTGTAATTTGTACCCGTAACTACTGACTACCTTCTGACCAATCAGATTTGAGCATTCAACCTCGCTGTGGTGTAAATAAAGTTACAGCTGTACCTCTGACTGTTACAGAGCACTGACCCTGGAGAGACCTTTCAAAAATATTCAACAGACGTCTCACACTTTTTTTAATACATTTAAGTGGAGCGTCCGCTGTACAAGTCTTTGTGTAAGACTTTACTATATACGAGTGCATTAATAAAAACCTGTGACTTCAACTTGTTGAATTCAGTATAAACCTCAAGAATTCAACAACGCAGTGGTATAAACATACTCAGGATAAAGCGCTATAGTATTTTCTGTTTGATACCTATACGTGTGACAAAGCACCATGGTAAAATCATAGTAAACTATTGTGAATTAGTGTAAGCACTAGAGACACACCAGCAATGCAGGAGCAGCACAGTTACCTGGGTCAAGAACTTCTGTCTGTCCTCTGTTCTGGTTTCCTTTAAGCTCTGCTTTTGTGATGCACTGCGGCTGTTACAGATATTTCTACTAAGAGCAGAATTGTGGCAGCAAAAATAAGTGTTGCTTTATCACACTCCACTGTCTACAGCGGCTACAGAGACACTTACCTCTCTTACTAAAGCCTGTTGCATCCTTCAATATTGCTGCAGGGATGAGCAGCTCTTCATAACGAGAGAGACAGAACATGTTGTTTTGTCCTTTACTGTGTCCTTTAGTGTCTTGCAGGAGGACTACTACAGGGTTTTAACTAGTTAACCATCCCTGACAGGCATGATAATGATCTCTGCATAATTGTTCTCATGACCTCTTTTTTTTCCAAGTCCATTTCAGACAGATTTTGATCAGGAGAGCTGCTCACTGAACTAAAAAAGCCAAGCTCAAGACATGTTTTATTTATTTGTTTGCCTGTTTTTTGATTACTGTAATACTGTAATACTGATCCATTCATGCATTACTGCTAGTTCGATTGTAGTGGGTTTTTTTTAATTAATTGTTGTGACAACTGGACTAAATTTTAAGCTTGTGACTGGATATTAAATTACCCAGCCTCAGAAGGAAAATACACTCACCGTACACTTTATTAGGAAACGCTGTATATTTGCAGATTCATGCAGTTATATTAAAACAGCCAATCATGTGGCAGCAGCCTAAAATCATGCCAAATAGTTCTGGAGCTTCAGATAATGTTCACATTAAATATCAGAATGGGGGGGGGGGGGGTGATCTCAGTTACTTTGACCGTGGTGTGGTTGTTGGTGCCAGGGATAGGATGGTTTAAGTATTTCAGAAACTGTTGATCTCCTGGGATTTTCATGCACACCAGTCTCTAGAGTTTACACAGAAGGGTGCAAACGCCTTGTTGATGAGAGGCTTCAGAGGAGAATGGCCAGACTGGTTTGAACTGAGTGAAGATAACTCAAATAACCACTCTTTACAAGTGAGCAGAAAGAACACACATTGAATTTTGAGGTGGATGAGCAACAACAGCAGAAGATCACATTGGGTTCCACTCCTGTCAGCCAAGAAGAGGAATCCGAGTCTACACTGGGCACCAAAACTGGGGAACTAAAAAAACATCACCTGGTCTTTTTCCAATATTCATTGGTCAGAATGATGGCGGATCTGATCTCGCGAACACGGGGTGCAAGGCAGGGATACACCATGGCCATCGCAGGGTATCTCACACAGTTTTTTGGGAAGTTTTGCATAGCCAGTCCACCTATTGGCATGTTTTTCAGAGGAAGAACACGTGGAGAAATTCCACATAGAACCTGACCTGAGGATCGAACCGACCCTAATTTTGGATTTAGCATTATGTACGAATACAAGAATAAAATGGAGTCACAATTACTGAATCTTCTCAACATAATATTCTTCCTTTTGTGGTATCCAGACGCATTATCTAAGCCATTGTACAATATCTGTTCCATCTACTTTATTTTCTTAAATATCCCTTGAAGAGCAGATGCTTTGTTCAATCTTCCCCCCAGACAGCATTCATCTGCTCATTTTTCAGCATAGACCTATTCAATTCAGTACCTTACATATGTTATATAAGTTATACCCTTTTGTATAACTGAATTCTCTGTATTGTGTTGTTGCATTCAAGCGGCAAAAACTATTAGCTCCTCAGTTAATCATCTTGGATCATATTTTGGAATTATTTGGTAAGTGCAGTTAAACTAATAGGAAACGTGTAATAAGATATGTAGAGTGAAGAATGTAAGTCTTTACCAATCGCTGGGAGTGTAAGGGGTTGATATCATAAGGGGAAAAGATCATTTTCATTTAATTGGGCTGTTATTCATGATGGTGTTACTGTGACAGGCAATCACTGACAGGCAATCTGTTGTGTGTCTGATCGTAATATAAAGTGTAAGAAAGAAAAGCCTAGGAGCTCTAGAAGGTTAACACTAACCTACCCACATGCTGATGTATGTATTGCAGGATCTCTCAGACGAATTGCAGTCACCACCGGTGATGTGTGTGAATGGGCCGGAGGATAAACTGTTCCGGAGCCAGAGCGCAGACATCACACTCTCGTCAGAGAAAGAGCGTATCAAAAAGATGCTCTCTGAAGGGTAAGACCATTATATTCAGTGATATGTGGTAGAACCCATTTCGTAGCAGGTTGGTAAGAGTGGACATCAATCACGCATGTAGGAAAACCATTTAGAGCAAACTTGCTTTTCTTTCTGCTCCAATGCAACAGTAATATTAGTTCCCAAAATAGCAGCGATTGCTGTACACTCTATTTTTGCGTTTTGGCGTCTGCAGCAATCTGCTTTGCTTTTTTAGAGGTACACTGCATTTATTATGTGGATAGATTCTAAACAGTACACTGCCTACAAGATTAAAACCTGATTTAATAATCACTACCATGACTGCCAATGCTGGAATAGACCGTGCTTAATAAAAACCTTTTTTCCACCCCGATGAACTCTTACTCTTATCCATTCAGAACTATTCATAGTGTGAACCCAGGGAGGAGGGAAAAAGAACAGCCATTACAGTGTTGAGTCATACATAAGTGCTGAATCCAGTACATCTGTGACTGCCCATGCACTCACACGTTGAGCTTTTTTTTTTTCTAACCCCTTTCTACTTGCCTTCCTTTTGTCTGCCCTTTATTGGCCACTGGTGCTCTTTTCTAACAAGGGTTGCTATGGTGAGTCTTCGAACAGCCTCCTGCCCTTTCTTGGGTAATATATTGATAAAAAGAAGTCTTGCACAGGGGCTCCCCTTTGTCCTACTGCTCAGTTTTGGAGATTTTAGAATATTACAGGCCACTTTGTGAAGTCCTGTGCTGCATGGAACAATATCTATGATTGCTTATTCAGAAAGGCTGGTTTTATTCAGTCATTGATATGACCATAAAGAAGGTACATCGCTTTCACGGAGCATTTTCAACCTTTATTTGTGGTCCTGTTAGTCAGCCTTGGTAGACTAAATCAGAGGTTCTCAGAGGTACCTTTTTGAAGACAGGGAACTGTAAAATAACTCATTAGAGCTTTTTTATTCATGAACTTTACATCATCCGAACAGATTACGTTCAAGCTGACATGATTCACAGGCCAACATAGGATGTTTTTGAGTTATTGAGATTTGGATTAAATAATTATAAGAACTTAATAATTATATGAACTCCATAATAATAAGATTTGGGTTGTAATTTCCACCCCCCTGGTTTTGCCTTTTGGACTCCTGGGGGTCCGTGGCCCCTGCTATGAGACCCACTGATCTAAAAGAAACAGGAACTGTGCAAGCTGGAATTTTTACTCAGTGATGACACTGTTTTAATCTATTGAAAGTGCAAATAACATGATTTATTAATATTTTTTAATTAAATATTAATAGATTTTACTGCTACTTTAGCAACTGAAAGCTCTTTTACAGTCACCGGACTTAATAATTAGCTTGACAAATGGCCCTGAAATCGAGCTCCAGGTCACTCCAACTCATTTCAAATATTTGCAGTGGAACTTTTAGCTAATTAAATTTGAATCTGATTTAAAATAAAACTGGCCCTGATCCATCTGTGAAAGTGACACAGCTTCGTGCGTGCTCGCTGCAGCTCTATCTGTGAGATGAACCTGGAGGCCGAGCTCTTCACTTTGCAGGACAGCAACGCAAAACTGGTGGCGGCGCTGCATGAAGCTAATGCCAATGTGGAGCAGTGGAAGAAGCAGCTGGTGGCCTATCAGGAGGAGACGGAGAGGCTGCGAGAACAGGTGAGACTCCCATACTCAGGAATAAATGCAGTCTTTGAATACTCGTTGTCTGTCTCTCTCACTCAGTCCAGTCTGGGAAAGGAGAAACAGTGTGTTTTGGGTGAGTGCTAATCACAACTCTGCTTTTTCTTTGAGCTTGCCTCATAATGTACAGTCAAAGTAACAAGTCCAAACACACATGTTTTTTTTCGTTTTGTAAGTGTTTGGAAGTTGCTTTCGATGAACCTTTCCTTTGAGACATATCTCCTAATGCCTCGAAACAGAGGAAGTGAATTCTGATCACTAGCTAAAGCCGAAATTTGTTTTTCTTAACATAACGAAGACTTCATTCCACATAGGTGATATTTCACTTAACAGTAACACAGTGTTCTGGCTTATTAGAAGTCTCATTGATCAGATCCCCGGTTGCATTATTAGCTGTAATGGAAGTGCTACATGTGGGGGGTTCAGATTCACTGTAACCTCATTCAGATTGTGAATGAGGTTACAGTGCTCTCTTAATGTTCCTCTTAATACGGGTGATTTAGATTTATAATACAGAGTGGAGGGTAATTTGTCTGGAAACAGTGTGTGACCAGTTCCTTTCCTATAGTCTGAAACAGCCTGGTTCGCACTTGTTTTTGGGTTTTTTTTTTTGTTTTTTTTTTATTTGTGTTCTTAAACCAGTGAAGTTCCTGCCCTGTTTTGTTTGCTTTAATGTGTTAATGTTAACTAAAAAAAAAAAGTGTTTGTGTAATGTGTTAATTCCATATCCGGTCAGATTTAAGCTACAGTCTGGTTCCTGGCAGGGGGCTAATGGTTTCCCATTGAGTTTCTCTGAAATTTAAGCCAGTCTAAGTGCCTACTGAACCTGCCTATAATGTCATAAACTCTATAATGGCTCGATAGAGGTGGTCTCTAATGTTCTTAACACCTCAGCCTCTGAGTCAGCAGAGGAAATAGACATGCTAATGAATTCATAACGCACATGTTCTATAAGGGGCGCCAGCATTCAGAGCGGATTTGTTTCGTTAGGATTTGGCTTCCATTGTAAAAGTGTGTTTCATCTGCCTGTGTAACTTTGGGTTAATGTGAAGAAGTGGCTGTGTTTTAGAAACCCCTTCAACGGCATGTAATAGCTGCTGTGGATCGACCGTAAAAATCATCATCACTTATTACAGTTAACATTAAAGGCGTCTGCCCTAACTTTGTTCTCTCGTTATCTTTTGATAAGCACAAGGACAAGGGCAAGAAGAGTCTGGTTGAGCAAGCATCTCTCTCTCTCTCTCTCTCTCTCTCTCTCTCTCTCTCTCTCGTATGAATCAGGCAGCCAGGTGGTTGAAAATGGTTCATGTCTCGTGGGACACAGAGAGAGTAGGGTTTGTAGGACAGCTATATCCTACTTTCAATGCCCTAGTTAGGAGAAATGAAAAATCACCAAGGGGAACTGTCAGCTCCTCATTTGGGGGATTTTTCTTTGCACATTACATAGTTAAAAATAAGCTAGCATCTCTTAAGACTTTCCAAATGGCAAAGACCTTTTACAAGTTCTCCCCTTAATTTGTTTCTTTATTCTCTGTGTGTGTTGGTTCTGTTGACATAATGCAGAAAGGTGCTGATTTCCCAAGGGCAGGGCTTCGACAGTTACCAAGGACAAGAGAGATTGAGAGAGAAGAGATAGTATGGCGATAGGATACAGGGCCTAGAGCAGGTTGATGAAAACCCAAAATAGTTGGAGTGCCTAGATATTGATAAGTACTATGAGTCTATGACGTTTGGCTAGCACATCACATGCTAATTTCCAGAAGCACCAGGCAGAGATCGGAAAAAAACATAATAAGTGGATCATGCATTAAATATACATATAGTGTACAAAAATATACACTTACTAAAGTTTATACTAATCAAAATTATTGCCATGTCTCTAATGCAGATCTATCATCACAGAATTTTCCTGATGATGCCTAGAATTGCTTTTCGTATGGAGCGATACTGCCATGCTTCCTTTTTGTGGCAAAAGGTTGCAATCTCCCAGTTTTCACATTTCATTTTATTAATTACATTTTATTCTCTCACTCACTGGGCGCGAGCTAGGAATACACCCTGGATGGGATGCCAGTCCATTATAGGGCACCATACACACACATTCACACCTAGTGGCAATTTATCTTAGCCAGTTCACCTACTGGCATGGTGAGATGAAGAGGGAACCCACACAGACACAGGGAGAACATGCACAGAAACTCCACACAGACACAGGGAGAACATGCACAGAAACTCCACACAGACAGTCGCCAGAGCTCAGGATTGAACCAGGAACCCTGGAGCTGTGAGCCAGCAATGCTACCTGCTGTGCCACCACACCGCCACAGATGCAGTTTAATCATTTTATTGTTTACCCACAGTGCTGTTTTCTCATCACTAATGTTTAGCTTGGTTTATAAACCATGCTCAGTGTAAAGTACACCATCTCCAAGTTAGGCCAAATTTATAATCACTATATACGTGTGCTTACGTCCTGGGATATACTGCAGTGGTGCTATAGAACATGCCTAATTGTAATACCATTTGAGATTCAGCCATAGAAAATGACTGACTAACATTAACAAAAGTATTGGCACCCTTGGCTTTGTTTAGGTCGCTCGGCACCATTGCAATAATCTTGCTGTGTGTCAAGACCTGTGATGAAAACAAACTCTTTTAAAGAAACTCCTTTTTATGTTTAGAAAATCAGTTTGACCAAATTAGAGTATTATTTTACCAATGATTGGTGGTTACATAACAAGTACTCAATTAGTCCACTACTTTTGCCCATCACAAGTCACTAAAACCTCCAGAAAACACCTTTTCACAAGTACTGAAAACACGCACATGTACTCGCCCACGGTAGTTGTGGATTTGTGTTACTAATTGTGCCATGTTGTGCCGCATTGTTTAATGGAAAAGTGTTATTGGGGCCCCCAAATATTCAGAAACAGCCAATGAATAAATGCATAGAAAGTTGTTTCATGATGTATCTTTCATGAATACATTGTGTTGCTTGATATATTTGGTAGAAAAATGGAGAATAAGGAGAGCTACTTTTGTGCTAACTATAGTATCAATAAGCATGTGCTCTGCCCAAGGGGGCTAGCACAGTTTCACACAGATTTTACGAGCTCATGATGTGTACAAGAGTCAGCGTAATTCTCCATAGGAAGGTCACAGAGATTCAAGACGCTTTTCCTGACAGGTCACATACTTCTGATCTTATGTCACATGATTAACTCTTGTTTTCTGTTCAGGTCCATTTTAAGTGTTTACTGAAAGTGGAACAATATTAAAATTATTTAACCTGTGTAAAACAGACACTACTTTCAGCCCCTGTCACATGACCTCTGCGTTCTACTGTTGTGTGTCATTCTTGGTTATAAGAATAACTAAAGAGCTAAAAGTAATTTATACCACAGTGCTGCTGAATCCTCCATTCTGATTGGTCAGGAGGTGTTGATGAAATTACTCTAACAGCAGCTCTGACAGTAGTTCTGGTTGCAAGACAAATTGCAGGTTTATGTTAATCCTCTCCTTCTAATACTTTAGCATTTCTATGGCAACAGCTCATTTACAGTGACTTGTATGGGGGACGCGCCACATACAGTAATCTAAGCCTGTAATATCGTAATGCTTTTCGTAGCATTTTAGGAAGTAGTTTTTCGACACAGAAAAGTCTTCAGAACAGATTACTTTGCACTTTCAGGTTTCTTTGCAACATGAACGAGTTGCATTTTTTTTTTTTTGCATTATTATTTTGAAGAGAGACAAAAAATAAAGGTTTGTGAGAGAAAGACAGTTTATAGCTGCTGTAATAATCATTAATCATTTTGAATATTTAAATAAATACGAGCTAGTAAAAGACTTTATTTCTAGAGTTCAAAGAACGTAATTTATCCTCATTACAGAGGTGATGGAGTTCATAATGAAGGCTGCTTCAGAGAGCTGAATGGGATCCTGACTCTCCAAGACACACACACACACACACACACACACAAACACAATGGTTGATCACTGCATTATTGCATAATGCAGGGGTTCTTCTGTCAGTAATAGGCCTAGATATTATTAACCCTGGGTGAGTTACTGTTTTTGTGTGTGTGTGTGTGTGTGTGTGTGTGTGTGTGTGTGTGTGTGTGTGTGTGTGTGTGTGTGTGTGTGTGTGTAGGTGGCAGATTTGGAGGCCCATGGAGGCCAGGGGCCCAGCGACATGCTGAAGGATGAGCTCACACAGTCACTGGAGGAACTGGAGGCTTTACTCAAGGCAAAAGATGAGGTAAAGGTTAAGAGCCAGGCTGCTTTGTGGAGACACTGCACAGACTTCTTTTATCCCACCAGTAACTGAAAAATTCCTTAATGCAAGGTAGCACCAACTCTGGAGCTCTGTGTGTTTCAGGAAATCCGTATTCTTCAGGCGAAGAAGTCTGATTTCCATGAGATGGAGCAGGAGAGAGAGGAAGCCATTCACAGATTACAGGTGCCAAAAAAGAGCCTCAGTAGAAACACCCACACTGCCACAGCAGCCCCGTGTGAGCTTCTACTCATAAAGCCGCCTGGTCATGATCAGGGCTTTTCACGAACCGAAACACTAGCTAGTGTGTTGAAATGAATGAACAACGATAACACTGAAAGTGTTGTTTTTTGCCAAGGTTTTAGTATAATTAGAATTTTTTTGTTTGCTTCAAAATTATGGTTAGTTTTATCCATTTAAACTAGAAATATGATCATTTTTTACCTTTAGTGATCTGATTTCTTTTTTATTAGCAGTCAGTGTCTGCTAATAAAAATGACTGACCGATCCTTGTTGTTGAAACACGCATGCATAGAAGTCGCTTGGGAAATCATTACATTAGGTTATGGTGTACAGTCTTACACCAGAAATGATTTATCAAACTTGCCTAGGCTGTCTGCTAAGGTAAATAGGCAGTTTAGCAAAATAATAATAATTGTTTTGTTTTAAATTATTTACTACATGTTAAATGAAATTCAAATTAAATCAATATACACTCGCT